>SNQJ01S0043931.1:59937-79746 GCA_010110895.2 Picea sitchensis | reverse complement strand
AGAAGGGAAGTCTGTAGTGACTTCCAAGTGGATCTATAAGATTAATCATGCAACCGATGGAAGTATCGAGAAATACAAAGCGAGATTTGTGGCCAGAGGATTCTCACAGGTGGAGGGAATTGATTATGAGGTGACATTTTCTCCTGTAGCCTGATACACTTCCATCCATACTATCATTGCACTAGCTGCATCCATGGGTTGGAAACTACATAAGATGGATGGATTCCTGTTGAGTTTGGGCTTCATCAAGAGTGGTGTTGATCCAAACCTATATTATCATATTGTTGGAGACGAGTGCCTTATCTTGGTCTTGTACGTTGATGAATTATTCCTCACTGGTTCAGAAAGACTTATTGATGAATGCAAACGAGCATTGACTTCTGAATTCGAGATGAAGGATCTGGGTATGATGCACTACTTCTTAGGACTAGAAGTATGGCAGAGGACTGATGAGATTCTCCTGAGTCAAAGAAAATATACAATAGAGATATTGAATAAGTTCGGTATGACATATTGCAAATCCATGCCTACACCGATGGTGATGGATTTGAATAAAATGAATGATACTTCTACTGATTCAGGCGAGATTGATCCACATTTATACCAACGTCTGATTGAATCATTGATGTATCTGGTTAACACCAGACCTGATATATTCTATGCATTGAATTTACTTAGTCAATTCATGAGTCAACCAAGACATACTCACTGGATAACAATGAAGCATGTATTGAGATATCTACAAGGCACAGTTGGATATGGCCTAAGATATGCCTCCAGTGTAGACATGATTTTGCAGGGACATGCCAATGCAGATTGGGCAGGGAGCGTAGTGGACCAGAAGAGCACATCCAATTGTTGTTTTACTTTGGGATCTGCCATGGTTTCCTGGTGCAGTAGGAAACAAAGATCCATGGCCTTAAGTACCGCAGAAGCAGAGTATATAACGTTGAGTGTGGAAGTTCGCGAAGCAGTGTGGCTTCACAAGCTCATGAGAGATTTATTTGATCATGAGATGGATTCTACCATTATTCATTGTGATAACCATAGTTGTGTGAAGCTCTCTGAGAATCTTGTGTTTCACAATAAATTGAAACACATTGAGATAAAATATCATTATATCAAAGACATGGTGTAGAGGAAAGAAGTACACGTGCAGTACCTTCCTACACATGAGAAGATTGCAGATATCTTCACCAAACCACTTGCCAAGATAAAGTTTGAGTACTTTTGTGAGAGACTTGTCCTGGTGGAGAATGCCTCCCTAGCTGATAGGGAGTGTTGATGATTGCAACTTCGTGAAACATGCTCCATGATATGTTCTCCTCTGTGACTGAATTGAGTCGACGTGAGAGGGAGCCCAGTGTTGGGCATACCCACGTGATGGGGCATCGTTATCCTCTGTGTGAGAGTTGAGTCGTCCCCCAAGTGGTTGGGGCATCGTTCTCCTCCAGAGAGTTGAGTCGTTCCCCAGTGGTTGGGTGTGTCCATGTGATGGGTGTATAGTTCTCCTCTGTGCGAGAGATGAGACGATGTGGTACTCCAGATGATTATGTTGAGTATGACGTCTCTGTGGTTGAGCACAGGTGGACGTGTCCCTAGTGGTTGAGCACTAGTGGACGTGTGGATCCCTTGCTATATTGTCTAAGTGTAAGATTTACCTGTAACCCTAATTGTGATGTAAATGGTATAGGTCAACCCCACCATATGTGAAAGATAATTAATGTTTATTGTTATAATTAATTCTTTTCTGAGTTATTGAGGTTTGCCCTGTTGTGCCAATAGACACAACTTTTACTGTGTCTAGGTATAGTTTAAATAGAGGTGATTTCCCCATTGAGGAAACACACTCACACACAAGTCACTTGACATTTCAGAATTTCAGCAAGTACACTTTAAGGGCTGAAGTGCACACCTCTCTTGGGCACAAATTTCAAGGTAATAGAGCACCCTCTTGTGTGCATTAGGGTTTTATGGTTGGGGGATCTTCTCTTGAGAAAATAACAAAATATTGTTGGGTTTTTGTAACAGCCCCATCATTACGACAACAAGCGTCAGATAACAAACAATTTTTTTTTCTTTTGCATTAGAAAAATACACATCACCCTTAGTGGCAACACCATCAACACATCATTCACTTAAATTAATGAAACAAAATTAAGCATTGTTGATTACTACGACACAAAGTTGTCACATCATCATTAGCATCAACTGTCATCCATGCATTAATCCATCAATCCTAAAACATTTACAATCCATGGCATCATGATAATATCATCATTATTCACAATACATCAACAATTGAATACTCGCTGCGTGCGAGAATAAACAAATCTAGAACGTTCACAGGTCAACCTAAGTAATGGCACAAGATTAAAATAGCGTCTGCTCACGACGTCAGAGCGATCATCTTTAATAATCAAGATGCAAGAGAAAAATTCGTAGCAAATCACACGCCCACTTAGATTAAGGCACGCAAGTACATTTTGTTACTAAACTCATCGCGCATCACCACTGATGAGATGCGTGCAAGTAATCAAGCTAAAACATGGTACATCCATCGTTATTCCAATTATTAAATTACAGCATGATCAAGGTGCAAGGTAAAAATTCCTTAAATTAAAGCGCAGACGAAATAATCAACAATCCATCTAGTATCAACATTAATTCACTGGCACCCAATAACTCATCATGTAGTCATTACACATCAACAATTTTTCATAGCGCAAGCAGTCCAACGACTAAAAAACATTCCTTACATCATATTCAGTGCGTGCAAGAAGTCTAAAACCTAACATCCATCTTTACATTAATTTCGTTGCGCGCTAGGAGTCGAATATCTGAAACCATCATCCATTTCATAATTTTTCATGCGCGCAGAAATCCAGTATCTAGACAATTATTCATATCATTAATTTCCTTGCACGCTAGGATTCTGACATCTAAACCATCAATCGTCTACATTAAAAATAAAGGGGATTCAAACCATTGAGACTGCGAAAAACGCAGGGTGAACTGGGCGCATACTAAATTAGGGCAGATGAAGATGAGGATTTTGAGCTAAGGAAGAGATGCAGGGTGCAACTCCCAACACACGTGGGAAAATAAGATCGTTGAGCAAAGGGAAAGATATGTATATATAAAAAAACGCAGGGTTAGCAAAAAGAGACGCAACCGCCTCAGAGAAGCGTTGAGTGTTCTAAGCAAAACGAGAGGCAGGTGCAAAGAAGAGCAGGGTTAAGTCTAGAAAATCACAGGGTTTTCCTGGGCAGTACCGCAGGGTAAAGGTACAACGCCCGACAAACATTTTTGCAAAAATAAAACGCAAAGTTTCCCCATGCATTCGGGGGAGACAGATTTACTAGCGCCCGGAAAACTTTTTTGAAGAAAAACGCAGAGCTTGGAAGTGGGCAGTGGGAAGCACAGATTTGAACAACCTCCTGTTTTTGGTCGGCAATGGCACACAATCCCCACCAACAGACCCCCCAACAAAAACAAGGAGAAGGCAGAGAAAGCTCTGAAAAGGGGTATCGTTGTTGCTTGGGATAGGTACGAAGGGTCCACTTAACTTGAGCGCCTAACCTTCAAACTTTGTGTAGGCGAGGCACCGATACCGAACTGTGCTAGAGATGGTGTCAGTGGGATGACATCTCCCTTCTGAGTAAGTTGATGGCTTGAACCGCCAAGTTCTTATTTTCTCCATCCTCACAGGTTTATGGAATATTTCCAACCAAGGAAAAAGTTGTTAACTGAAATAACAAGAGTGTCGTTGTAAAGCAAAACCTTGTGGTGGAATGGTTCAAGGTTGGGCTCAACAGTACACTCTATATCTAGCTATCGATTCGATCCAGGACATCCAACACACTCAATCCAAAACAAATCAAGCTGAGTTGAGAATGCTGAAAGCATCACTCTCCATAATCTACTATAATGCTCAACCCATCAAGGGTTTACCCATCAAATTCAGGATTACAATGGCCGATTATGACTGTTAAATCTGATCCTTATTAAGTAAACTCATAAATTTAAGTGTAAAAAAAAACAGGGATCCTATTACCAAGCACCTCGATGCATACACAGTTTAAAAAGGAACCCAAGCTTTATCATTTTCGTGTCAGTGATGAACCAAGGCCTGTACTCTATTTGGCTTATTTCAATTAGCAGAAAACTTCATTGAGAATTTAAAGGACATCAACTATCAATTTTCTTCTGGATTTGGACCAGTACGTAACATGCCAAACTAATTTGAATTACAACTCAACTAAGTGGGTTTTTATACATCTCTTATTATACAACAAAATTCCTGAAGCAAATTTGAATTACAACTCAAATTAAGTGGGTTTTTCTACAACTCTTATTATACAACAAAATTCCTTAAGCAAATTTCAATTACAACTCAAATTAAATGGGTTTTTTCTACAACTCTTATTATACAAAATTCCTTAAGGAAACAATTTCAAAAGAAAATACCTTAACCTGCGACAGGAATTTGAATATGTTCTCCCGCGCTTGCGCACCGTCTAGCTCCCTGCTTGATAACCGCTGAGACCTCACTGGTACCTCCCAGTCAACGCTAGGGGTACTCTTTTTCTCCATGAAGCCCCCGAGCCGCAAAGGGGCCACACACACAAACCAGATAAATCTAGCTCCTAGCTTGCCTCGCAAGGTTGAGCTACCACTCTCTATTCGAGCTGGGTATCCCAACTCCCACAAGAAAAACCAGTCAAGCAAAATATCGACAATGTAACCTTACGCCTGCTAGACGTGATCCATTCTCCTCCACCATTTCTTTTATAGAGTTTTCTTAGTGTCTTGTTTCCAAAACACACACTAAATTATTTTTATTAATTTATTATTAGGAAAATTATTCCCCGTACACTTGTCACTCGATCCCTTAGTTGTATCAAAAATTCATTTAATTAGTTAATTTAAATTGTCAATTTCCTTCACCCACCTAAAAGCGTTCCTAGAAATGCTCCTCGATGTCCCTTTATTCCCTTACATTCCCTTAATGACTGACGCCTTTCTTAAAGCTTAGTTGAGTTCGAAATTAGAAAGTTCTCTAGACTGAATTCCCTTCTATGTTCCACATTCCTTTTGTAATTAAGTTTCTCATTTTTGTCTAAGTTCAAAATTAGCAAGTTGCACATAAACAACAATTAATCTTTTAAATAATTTAATCCTCCATTAAATTTTACCCCATTTTCTTCATTCCCCCCTTTTTTACTTGCTCAATTAAATTTTTGTTCTCATGTCCTACTTAGACCTAGGCTTGAAATTCAACTAGGCTCAACAAAATCGTTTTTAAGGGAAATTTTATAATTTATAAACTTTACTCATGCAACATTTATTTTAAGGTTGACCAGGTCAAAAAGAGATATTGTTTTCTAGGTACCTAGGTTCATTGACTCACCAGTGTTAAAACCACGACGTGATCTTCAAGACACACTACGTGCTCCAACGGTGCCACTCGCCTGCATTCATGTTTCATTTACGCGACGTGCCCTTCAAGACGCACTACGTGATCCAAGGGTTCCATTCGTCTTTTGAATGATTTTGGTAGACATCCGCCCTTGGAGTCAATACCCTGTCAGGCGACCTTGTGGGAGACTAATGGCCTCTAAGGAATAAGGACCCTGCCTTATTGTGCACCCATTAGAATCTTCATGAGTGACTATCACAGTCTGCCCTCACAACATCATGGATCTCTCGAACTAGGTAATCGTTAACCTACAGTTCAAGCCACGGCGGGAGTGCTAATAGGCTGTGGCAAGGCTGTTGCCACACCTCTCCCTCAATATATCTGTTTGTCATGCATGACCCCTTTACTCCAAATGTGAGTCTGGTTAGCAAGATATTGTCAGCCTGCGTCCATCAATGAAACATGTCAGCGATCCAAAATCAACATCATAATATACCAGTCATATGTCACATATGCAATAACAAAATTCTCAAACCATAAAAAATCGAATCCCTGACTCGATCCGAAGTCCAAGGAGGTCTATCGATGCCATCGACATCCTCAATTAGTCCAGAGTCCCGCACACTCAGTAGAACCCAGTCAATAACACCTGTCAATACAATATAATCAAATAACATATCATCATATCCACAACATTATCATAATCCATAACAGAAACAATCAATCATATAAGGAACCAGATCATTTTCACGCAAGTGTCCTCAAAGAATAAGTCCAATCATGTGTGTGCAAGAGCAGGATATTACAATTTTCTTCCCTTGAGTAGAAGGGTTTCCCAATATATTTCTTGTGTTCTTGTGAATGGTACTTCTTCTTGTGATCTTGGTTATTGCAACACTTGTAAATTGTGTAGTTGGATTTGTTTATGGTTCAAGTAAATGCTAAAATGAAATAAACCTCATACTTGAGCCCAACATAGTGAAAATTCAACAAAGATCTCTAGAGCCTTGTCGTGCAAGGTCATGTAAAAAATATTGTTTCTTGAAAAACGATCTGATAATTAAATTAAAATAATATGAAAGATGTTGGTTTCAATCAAATGGTAGGAACTATTTAACATATTCAAAAATACCTGGGATTTGTTGTATATTCAAGGGAACCAAGTTTTCATCCACAAACAAGTTGATGGAGAGTGTTCCTGAGCTTTGAGCACGTGTTTCCCCATGATAACAATGTTGATATGGCTGTGCAGAACCAATATCCTCATGAGATTCACCTTGTATACCCTCATGAGCATGGTATAGCGTGTGTGGTGGGGGTGTCTCATGGGCCCTAGGAGTTTTAGTCTTCTCACCCACAGACGGAGAGACAAATAGCCTCCCAGGTATGTGGCTCATGCTAGGATGTTGTGGGGTTTGTGCATCACTACCATTAATAGCGTCCCCGTGACTAGGTTCTTCCCCAATCAATGAATGGAAAATTGCCTATAGAAAGAAAATGTTAGATTTTTTCTCATATAATGGTAACATACAAAAATTTCATAAATCAATATATCTCTTAAATAGTTTTTTTTTTAAATTGCTCTTACCCCAAATTGTTCTATATCCTATCTTAAAATTTCCATCATTTTTTTTCTCTCCTCTGTAAGTGTCTTAGACTTAGCCAATTCAATGTATTCCATATTTGCCTTTCTCAAGTCCTTTTTAATTGTTTCCACTAGGTTGAAGGAATAATATATTTCATTCAACAGATCATCCTACTCTGACGGTGTGCTCGTATACATCAACAAATAAACATGTTAATTAAATTATTCTAAGAAATAATTGATATGAAATTCACTATTATACCTACTCCGAGCTAGTCGGTGCCTTCCCATAATCACCCTGCCACATTATAAGATGCATGACAATTTAGAATGTTATTAGAAAATAATCTAAGAAGCATGAGCTATTAAAATTTATGTTTCAGATATAAAAAGGAAAACATTAATTACAGGTTTGGTATACTGGTAGAACATGTTTACCCCCATAATAGCAGTGCTTCCATCGATTCGATTCAAATCGTAATCGATCAACAAATCTTCCCCTACAACTATTGTTTTCATTGCACATACGAATATTTGATTTCCTTCACGCCCCTCAAATATACAATTGGGTTGCTTTCTTGTTGTCCCTGGTCTTGTATTGTTAATAATCCCTACAATATTTCTCGACACCTTTGGCCTTCCATCAATATACACCGTCGCTCATTTATTTTGATCGTTGTCTTTTAGTTGTATGTAATTTGTAGCGACTTCATATCTCCTCATACTTGGCATATATCAGACCAACCTCAACCAATATCCATAGTTTTAGTATGGTCTGGCATACTCCATCAACTCAACAAGTTCTCCATATTTCACAATTATGCCATCCATGGAGAATAGGCCTGGACCATGTATAGATGATGGAGCAATGAAAAAAATCCTCTCATTGACACAGAAGTTGGTGTCCAACTGAGAAAGTTCATTGGGTACCCATGGTCTCAATAGATGTTTGTACCTCAAAGGAGCTTCAATGTCACTTATGCTCTCATCGTCATATGAACATGAACCTCTTTCAACAACAAAGAATTCCATGTGTCTACGGAATTTTCTTCTGACCTTTTCACCTCTAGTTGACCTCCCCTTATTAGATGTGTTGGACGTCATAACACTTTCTCCCCTCCCTCCAAAAATTCCCTTACTCAAGGATGATAGGTCTGATAGGTACCTATTTGGTTGTATCTACACTCCATTGAATGAGAAAATATAGTTAGCGACAATATGACTGAAATGGCAATGGAAATGGTAAGAACAAAGCACCAAGAATCTTGTTTATTTCTTTGACCAAATGTAATGAATGGGAAAATGGGTGATTATCAATTGTTGGGTTTGAACATTTGATGTAGAATATAGTTTACCTATAATTTTGTTGGGAATTGACCTTGCCACCACAACCAATTAAACCGAGCAGTTAAACTGGATTTTCAGAAAGCCATTTCTTCATGGTAATGAATTCACATTGGTGAAGCTTGATTTTGGGTCGAGAGTAATTGCAGAGAATTTCATGTTTCTTATTTTGTGATGAAGATCTGTCTTGGTAAGATAGACGATCTGCCATGGGCCTACCATTTATGAATCATAATGGTATGAGAGTGGTTAGCTACAATAATTTGATGAAGACATTTCTCATGTCTTATTCCAAAATTGGTCTCCTCAAGATGCATGGTTCATTCTTAACAATATAAATTACATGTGAAACATTCATCTTCCATAGCAATGATAGGAATGGTTGGCTCAGGAAAATCTACATTTCTATCATGTATACTTGGAGAGATGGAAAAAGTCAAAGGAACTGCAAAGGAAAGTGGGAACATAACTTTGGAAAGAGGGAGATAATGTTCTCTTAGAGATGTAGAGTTGGTGTTGTAAACTTAATGATGCATCCTACACTTCATTGTTGCATTATTATGCAAATGCGGAAAGTGATAGAACAAAATAAGACTCTTGCAGACAAAATATGTAGGTATGATTTATCCCAGTGGAATCTACATCTCCTTGAGGGACTTGTGATAGTCTACAACAAATGTAACTTTCCTAGAGAAACAATATATGTCTTTAAATAATTGGAGAGAAGATGTTAGATACCGATTTGGATATTTTCAATGCCATCATTTCCAATCATGGGTGGTTGCACCAAGTTGCAAAAATGCATTATATCTTAAGACCCATCAAGGAAAATGGATTGAATTCATATTTAGTAACATATCCTATGAGGAACATGTGTGGAAGAGATGGTCATTATACAAAATCAGAGGAAATGCAACTAACCCTTATAATCACTAACCCATTAACCATTAACCATTAAATAAATAAATACCACTAACCATTAACCCTTATAAATAAATACCACTAAACCTTATAATGATTAACCCATACAACCCCTAATACCCTTAACCCTAATCATCCTAAAACTTAACCTTTAATCCCTATAAAAATGTAACTCATGCATGCCCTAGGTCTTAGAACTCTTACCCCTAGCCCATGTAACACTTATAACCCTATAATCCCTATAATTTTTATTTTTATTTTTCTCATTTTTTCCCTAAGTCATAGGTTGTAGTTGTAGGGGACTTATTCAAGTTTGTTGTGCACTAGGAACCTTTAGAGAATTGAATAATTCAAACTCCCTTGAGACGTATTGTTGTTATGAATTAGTGTGCTAAGGTAGAAATTTTCCTTCTAGATTTCCTGCCTTTGGTAGTCTTTTAGGTTCCCTATAGAATCCTTGAGTAGGGCCCACTCAAGGTTGAACAATGAATCTTTGTATTGTTGTCTCATTCCCTTGCTTCTAGTTGTGTTTGGTTCATCATGCTTACATTTTATGTTATGCATCAATTTCTTCACTGAGTCTTTATTTCCTATAACATATGCCAACATGGTGTTTCAAGTAGTTTCATGGTATTTTGTCATTGATAAGAAGGCTATATTAGCCGTGTATTGGCTCAACTTTGTAGAAGGTTACTTCAAGAAGTATTAACTTTGTTTTATCACACTTTAATTCAATTTTGCAATAGGTTAATTGTTGTAGGGTTAACTTTGTTTTCATTAAGTTAACTTAAGTAGATTCAATTATGTTTTCAACAAGTATATTATGTAATTTGGTTCAACAACTTAAATCTGGCTCTCTTGGATTTGCAACCTTTCGTTCAAGCTTTCCTTGTTGTTAGGATAAGTAGGATTAGTCCTTTGATTCATAGGGTCTTTCCAATAATGTTTTGTCACTTTCCTTTGACTAATGTTAAAATGCATGTTATCCCTTTCCCTTGATGAAGTAATCCTTACAGTTCTAGGATGAACATGTCTCCTCCTTTGTAGATAGGTGCGTGTATGAAGTTTGCACATACAGTTAACAATACTATTATGTTTTTACAAACCTCAAGTTGACAATCTAAAGTTGCAGCTAAGGAAATTTTACAGTGTTGTTGCAATTCTTTGGCCTGTCATTTAAATAAATTATAATTATGAAAACACTTGAGGGCACAATTAAATAGGCCTTGTTTGAAAACCATATCATTGATAGATAAGGCTTGAAAAGAAAAAAACAGAGATAAAAGAAAAAAAACATTACATCTTTTTTGGTTCATTTTTTTGCTAAAAACTTTTACTCAATTTCAAACTTGCTATTAGCTCATCAATGATGTTACTAAAATATAAATTAGTATAATGATATTCTTTTAGATTCTATTATATCCTTCATAATTTAGCATCAAGTTTTTATTTGCTACAAATCAAGTAGGTCTACTACAAATCCATTAATCGAGAGCATTTTATACACATTTTTGAACCATCTTTCACAAGTATTGTCATGGGATGCACAACAATCCTACTATGAATTCACTAGAATGCTATGGAAAAATTCAAATGCCATGGATATTGTGTCTTTTCTTATGGTTATGAATCCTTCCCAGTTCACTGCAACTACATATATTCAACATTTAGCAGTTGTCTTATAACCTTACTACAGATCCTTGTTTTCGTGCCCTATCCACCAGCCGTTTGTGATTATTTCTAGATTGACTAACTATATTGCTCCAAAGGTTTTATTTTTTTATAGGAAAGTGCAAGTATGCTCTTATTCCTTTTGTTTCAATAATAAATGGATACTTATGGTTTTCCTTTGACATTTACTTATGCTTATTCTGGTATTTTACTCCTTGTTGGCTTCTTTTCTTGAGGACGAGAGTCATATTTTTACGTGGGTGGGGAATATATATTATTGTTGGGAAGCCATGGATTTACTCATCATATCGATTCCATGTGGTCATTGTACTTTAAAATATCATTAGTATTCAATGAAAAAACCTTGTCATCATATTTGAAGTCTTGATACTATATACCTTGACATCATCCATGATTTAATTTCCGGCTGAATAACCCATCATATTTGTTATTATTTAAGACACATCATTACACATACTGGCTATCTAGTCTAGTTTTAATCCTTCCAAAATTCATTTTTTTCTTCCATCGCCACCTTATCCTTATTTTGCTACTATTTTTTCTTTTTCTTTTAGTTACCACCTTCTCCCTACTTTGTTATTTCTCTTGATTGGCTTAACTCTTTCCATAATGGGTGGATTAGTAGTAAGAAATGAACCAGAAAGTACAATACCAATATAAAAGAATCCATAAGTCCTAATGATATTCAAGGAAGCTAGATGGATGCCCTATTTCAAAAGATTATGATGATTTGATAAGTCCATTGCAATAGAATTTACACTTTCGTTTAAACTATCCATTACAAAATTTCAAGGGTTATGCATTGAGTTATTGAGGATAGTCTCATGTGGGTTATAGAGTTGCCACAAGATGGTGAGAGGTGGTTTGAATGAAGAAAAATGCTATCCCTTGCATGAGTTGACTTCTTGATAAGTGGTGACACAATGAAAGGAACAATAAAAGGGGTTCAATGCACACTACTCAACCAACCATGGTCCGTGGTTGCACTATGTATACATAAATACCTCACCTATCAAAGAATGTATAGTTTGTTATATGGATATTATTTTAATTTAATAACCCATCACAGGCACAATAACTCATCTACAGTGCATATTTTCTTCTTTAGTCACTATAATTAATGTAAAAAATGGTACATGAGAGTAAAAACTCAGAGGCTAGAATAATTTGATGAAGGCATTTCTCTTGTCTTATTCCAAAATTGGTCTCCTCAAGAAGCATGTTTCATTCTTAACAATATAAATTTACATGTGAAACATTCATCTTCCATGGAAATGATAGGAATGGTTGGCTCAGGAAAATCTACATTTCTGTCATGTATACTTGGAGAGATGGAAAAAGTCAAAGGAACTACGAAGGAAAGTGGTAACATAGCTTTGGAAATAGGGAGAGAATGTTCTCTTAGAGATGTAGAGTTGGTGTTGTAAAGTTAATGATGCATCCTACACTTCATTGTTGCATTCTTATGTAAATGGGGAAAGTGATAGAACAAAACAAGACCCTTGCAGATGAAATATGTAGGCACGATTTATCCCAGTAGAATCTACATCTCCTTGAGGGACTTGTGATAGTCTACAACAAATTAAAATTGCATCATTTCTTGTATCTTTATCCTCCTATGATAAGTCAATGAACTATGTATCCATTGGGAGTGATACCTCTTCTTCTTCTTTAGTCCCTTGCAGACCCCAACCAAAATCATAAAATTCCAATTCTTATAAGGGCCTAGGGATGGGGATCACCAAGGGTAGTGTACTGATGGGCTATGACATAGTTATTAACACCTGTGGTTGTAGTGATAGGTGAGGGGAAGTTACTATCTATACTGGAAAAATTGCATCATTTTCACTACTTGCTATTGGATCAATTGATGTAAATGTAGAAATGAGGACTTGATTATTCCACTCTACTTCAAGAGTTTTTCCCACTCTCTAGAAACAATGTGGGTACCCTTGGATTGCAAAGACATTGAAATGTTATGCGTCATATGACTAATCAATGCAATTACGATATAAGGAAGGGGTGGTAGAGGATGTGCTATCACCAGGTCATATGCCTTGTCATCAATGAAAATATGGCCCTTTAGTCTCTATTCCTTTGAGATGTCTAACTTAGTGGACTCCATTGTTGTATCCACCTCCTTTCCCAATTGTTGTGTCTTTTGTGAAGACCTTGTGGAATGTCCCTATGGTGTTCCTACTAACAATAAGGTTCTCTTTCCTTATTTATTTGTTTGTTCCCTTATTGCTTGGGAACATCACTTGATGGCCTAATCAACACATTGAGGCATCAAGATAAACTCTATCATATCTTCCTCTGCCTCTAGGTTAACACTTCTATCTACTAGCCTTCATCTCATATGGCAGTATTTCTAGCTTACCTTGAACTAGTACTACCACCCATGCATATCAATAAAATTTCCTTAGGAATGTTGGTGGTCTATGTGATGACATTCAACGTGGCTTGGTAGTAACTTTCAAACATTGTGTCAATTCCAACCTACATCAACTTGTTTGTTGAATATGATAGGGCTTTGTACTTGGTTACAACAAAATTTACCTCAGGATCCCACTATGGAAGGTTAATTTCCATTGGCTTTACCCACTATGAAAAGGAGGGTAGCAGTGAGAAGCTCCCATAGTGGTAGTCTTAGTTTTGATCCTACATATCTAAATAATGCTACAAGATTTCATTAATGAGGTATCTTTCCCAATTCAACTTCACTTTAACTAGGTAGATGTTGGCTACATGAAACACATACTTAAAATACTCTCCCTTTCATTAGGTTTGAAACACTCTTATGGATAGTAGCTACACAACCATCTTAATCGACATATTTTTTATGGAGGATATTTCATTTCCCTACTTTTTTGTAGTCATGCCATACTTCAGGCATGGATCCATCTGGTTTTCTATGGAAACCCCATCCTTTTGTAATTAGATTTTTGTGGAGAACACATTGTTTGCATCATTTTCCCCTGTTGCATGTGCCAATACCTAGAGAAGGCAAGGAGACTATATTTTTCACCTCTCTTGGTGCTTACAGAGAGCACAATCGTCATGGTGTTAAGGTTGAACTTGAGATCAACAAGAGTGGCTTGAATTGGTAGGGGTGTGGGTCTTCTTTCTCTTGGTGTGGGTGCACCATCCTATAGGTATCCTTTATTTTCCTTGATTTCATTATTTTTAATGTGTGTGGGTAATGAGTGTTATACATCATGGAGGATTTGTGTGGTAGGTGGTTTGGAAAGGATCCAATAGACTTGTAGTCGCTTCTACAATTATAAGTATTTTTTGTACAATTATTTCTACAAGTAGGTAGTGCCTTGTCCCATGAGAGGAATTGGGAAATTTATGATTTTATTCTTTTATTGAAGATAACTTCATTATAGGATCTAAGAAGGCAAAAATATTGGTCTACAATCATAATGCAGTCATTTGGCTACTTGAGAAAATGTAGGGTACAAGGAAATTCATAAAAAAATGGATCACTACAAAAACAATCCTATATACATGTGTATGAGATGATTGAACTAATGAGATTGTTGAGTTTCTTCCAGTTATAAATCCAAAACATGAGCCACAACTTGAGAGAAATGAGTACGAAGAAGGTGTCTTGACCAAGGATCTTTTGCATATCGAGCTTCAGAAATATTCCCCCGAGGGTTCTTTATGGTATTGATTCATGGATTTTAAAGCTTGATAATGGAAGGACGAAACTAGGTATAGAAGAAAAACCATTAACATTTGTCTCATGAAAAGAGCGAGGCATCTCTGGTCATAAAAATATACCTTTCCTTGTGTCATTGCTAGGGCCAAGGAGCTCGAACTCTTTCTCCTCTATTTGTGCCATCTTTCTCCTCTGTCTACGACCTCTCTCTCCTAGTCTATCTGCGCCCTAGTCTTTATCCTCTCTCTACGACCTCTTTCTCCAGCTATGGCCACAGGTCTATTGTCGCGGGGATATGGTGGGTCCTCTTTGTTGCAGGGATATGGATCAACATATGGGCATGGGGATCATATGCATCATCATATGGGCGCAGGTTTTTTTTTATGTTTTATGTTTTGTTTTTTTAATTTTTTTATTTATATATTTCTAATATATAAATTATATTATATATAATATGTAATATATAATATATAATATATATTATAAATTATAAATATATATTATATATAATATATAATATTACACATTTATACAATATATAATATATAATATATAATATATATAGCACACATTTACACAATGTGGTGTAAGATCTGTTTGTAATGGAAATCATTAATGTGCATGCACATCCTCGAAACCACAACTTAGGTGATTTTATACTTTCAATCGTCAACAAACAATGGTGCATTCTCCCACATGAACTTTGACATGATCATGAAGAAATTGCTAAATCACAACAAGTGATTGAGGTTCAAAGAAGATGATGATGACTGCAACAATCACAATGATGACGATGATGATGACCATGATGATGATCATGATCATGATGTTGACAATGGTGATGATGACGATGACGATGATGATGATGACGACAATGATGATGATGATGTTGATGATGACGATCGATGATGATGGGGATGACAACAATGAGAAAGGTGATGATGACGACAATGATGATGATGATGATGATGACTACAACAACGATAGTGATGACGATGATGATGACGATGGTCGACGATGATGAATCTCTTTTCATTGAAGTGTATAGTTGTGATCATAGTACTGTAATAGTGAGTATTGTGACCCACTTCTCCCAATATCATTAATAAAACTTATATGGCTATTCATTGGCCACCCAATATAAGATGGAGAAGACAAAATCTGCTAGTCATACATATGCTCAAAAACAACATTCTAAGAAGTAGTTGGTGCAAATATACTCTACCAAGACATTTTTTCTTATTAGTTCATCATGCTCATTGTATTATGCCAATACCTCAAAATTTTCTTAGTGTTCAAGAGACCAAAGTTCAATATGTTCCTAAGCAATGGAACCACAATAGTGTATTCATTATCCCAACTTATAGAAAGAAAAAATAGTGACCAAAAAATACTCTAATAAAAGGAGGAGGCCTATTGTCCAAATAAAATAAATCATGTCAATCAGAATGGCCTTGTCAACCACATATTTCCTCCCATTAGGGACATCAATAGGCTTTTACCCAACAAAAAATGGGATTGCACATTACAAACTTCACAATTTTACATGTGTTAGCACACATTTACACAATATGGTGTAATATCTCTTTGTAATGGAAATCATTAATGTGCATGCACATCCTCGAAACCACAACTTAGGTGATTTTATACTTTCAATCGTCAACAAACAATGGTGCATTCTCCCACATGAAATTTGGCTTGATCATAAATAAATCACTTAATCACAACAAGAAGTGATTGGGGTTCAAACCTAGGGCTATAGGAGATTATAATGGTAAATCAATTAATTAAGTTTTACCAGCAAATTAGAAAAGGAAATTGAAGCAACTCACCATGGTTAATTAATAAAAAAATTCCTTTAGTGAGATATAATTAGAAGCCATGATACTAGAAATGGAAATGGAAGAAGGAAGATAACTCACTTGAAACTCATTGTTGTAGATGATGAAGCTCTTTTCACTAAAGTGTAGAGTTTCGATCATAGTCATCTAATAGTGATCCATGTACAAAATGACTTGCATACTATCTCTGCTTCCCTTACCCTAGTCCTCATCCAAGTCTACATCTGAATCATCTGGTTCAGAATCGACGTTGAAAGGATTGGCCATATCAACATCATCATCATCAAATTCATTTGCGATAGTATCACCGTCAATATGATCGTCGAGAACATTGTCATCTACATCTATCTGAACTTTGAATTCTTCATCTGATGATACATCTAGCTTGTGCTCCTGATCTGCAACTTCTTCTTCTTCAATATCATCTTCTTCTGGTACATTATACGTTGTCGGCCTTCCTCTTGGATCATATCTAACAACGTATGACCAATCTTCTTTACTTGGAACCTATGAATAAAATACTTGCTCACATTGGATTGGAAGAACATACATTTTTGTACTTGGATCAAACGTTGTTGTATTAACCATGGTAAATCCATTGGCATGCTCAATAACAATTCTTTTGGGATCATGTTCATTCATCCGTAACCTATACCATTTGGCCTCAAGCAGAACTAACTTGAAGGAATTAAAGTCACACTCGATTATATCATTCAAATACCCATAGTATCTATTTTCAGATATCGTTGGATGCCTATTACATATAGAGGAAACTTTAGTGACCTGAAAGACTGCAGTTATCCCAGAATCAAAGGTTTTCTTCTTATCATCCAACTTTTTGATGCGAAATTTACGACCATTGCACCACATATCCTTGTGGTGTTTCAACTGTAATATGCCCCACACGTAAAAAATGCATATCTGTAAATGAATAAGCATGATATTTAGACTTAGTAAAACTTTATAAAAGAAACATACCATGACCTAGATTAATAGAATGGAAAATAACTTAAACATGATGTGGGTGAATAATATGTTTTCATGTTTATCTTTTAAACCATATGCTAAATCAATTCTCTGAGTAAGATTGGTATATTGATTATGATGGCTTCTTTCAGCTAAGTATCCACCCATTCCCATGATAACCTACCATTACATTGTATATTACATCGATCTATCCATTTTTTCATCCAATCAAGATTGTTTGTGATGAACAAATGTATTGCATCCCACTCTCGACCAACTGTATGAAACAAGATTAAAACTTAGTAATTAGAGTAAATATTAAATAATAATTGATCATGGAAGCTAAATAAAACTTAAATAAGTACAATATAGAAATAAATCAATATTAATGCAAAGTATTATAGATCTCTACCATCTAATTACCTTTCACTTTCCTCATTCTACCTTTCCTGACCAAGACCTCTCCTTCAAATTTGTTAATGAAATTGAGATCCCAAATCCGAGGCAAATTCATTATTTTTGTTGCTAWGTTAGGAACATACTAACTAATATACACCAAGGATTGATATAACATATATCCCTCTACCATAGATCCCTCATGRCRTKCCCTCTRTCTAATGAAGGCCTTCAATGACTTCAAGTGTCCTTTGYCTAATGAAGGCCTTCAATGACTTCAAGTGCCTCTCCACCATCCACATTGACCTTGTGTGTACAGGTCCACACATTTCAATCTCCTCAACTTGGTGTATGAGGTAGTGTTCTTGTGCATTGAAAAATGTTGGAGGTAGATACTTTTGCATTTCACACATTAGTCGAAGAATTTCTCTCCTCCAATATTTTATATCTTCTTTATGGATTTCTTTAGATGACAACCACCTATAGTACATGATATAACAAATCAGATCATAGGTTTCAACAACAATTTTGTGTATACATTGAAAGTAAAACAAATGTCTACAAGTTGAGAAACAATGATTTTGCATATAAATCATTAATACTCACCTCATGTATTTTCCAAGATCATATATAACTTGTTTTACATTGTTGTTAAAACTACCAGGTAGAGATATAGGTAGAACATACTGTAACAACAAAGGGATCATTATTTTTTAGGAAAATAAAACTATATTATAATACTAAAAATTTGTATATTTACCAATATAGAAATCTACATCTGACATAATTACCTTAATGAAGGTATGTCAGTCATGAATTTTCACCCCACCAAATTCACCTTTCTTCGTTAAGATATTATTTATGTTTAAAGCAAATCCCGTGGGAAATTTAATTTTCCGAATGAACTTATTCATAACATTGCTTTCCTGCTTTGTAAATAACCATGGAAGACTATTTCGGTGTACTCCATTGCTATTTGAATAAATTATATTTTGCAGCACGTGATTGGATTTCTGAATGTCAGTACAAATTTTGACAAGTTTTTCTTTGTCACTCCTTCCATCTACAATTCTCCACAATGTTTTTGTTACATTCTTCTCGATATGCATTGTATCAAACAAATTAGTTATTTGTAGGTGCTCATAGTAGGGAAACCTATTGAATTGTATAGGGTAACTTTTCATTCCTCGTGGACGCCCATTAATTCCTTGACGCCATTTATGAAAATTAATTAATGAGATTACAACAATAATTGTTAGATACAATAAACATAATTATATATAAATTAAAATAGTAAAACATTAATATATATGCATACAGATATATAGACTAAATGCTTACCTTGACGGTTTAATCTATTATATTCCAACTTCCATAGGTGAGGTGTCATTCTTCGTGGTTTTATTCTAGTCTCTTCTTTCGAATTGAAAAGATGTTTTTTTTGTAGTTCGATCCCTATGGTTCTTAGGGAGGAAGTCCTTATACTCATCAAATACATCCTTTCCTAGACTTCTTGAACGATGCGATTTCATCCTAGGACCATAAATTAGACATGCACATTTACCCTTGGTTTGAAGGCCTGTAAGGTTATATGGATTAATGTTAGTACGTATTATTTATATAACGAGGAATTGATATTTAAGAAGCATGCATCATATTTTCATAAAATTATATACTATTAAATTCCATCAGTATGTTACATACCACAAAAATGTGTTAGCCCTAGGGCATCATGAATTTTCCATGTAAGTATCCATGGAATTGAAATTGCCTTTTCCCTATTGGTCTAGAGATGTCATACATAGTGATGTCAGTCGATAAATTTACTAGATCATCGACAAGAAGCTCAATATATGCATTCATATCTTTGACTTGGTACTTACCTAAGTGGGTGAAAGTAAACATAATTACTACCTTGTATGTGTGTGTGTGTGTGTGTGTGTGTGTGTGTGTGTGTGTGTGTGTGTGTGTG
>SNQJ01S0043931.1:38809-50111 GCA_010110895.2 Picea sitchensis | reverse complement strand
CTCATATTAGCCAGTTAACTTATATTTCCTTGTTTGCCAATGTCACTTTTTATAATTTGACTTTAGCATCCTTAGTGACATATTTTGGCCACCTTATTCCCCTTTTTAGATGAGACTATAACCTAGGGGTAACAACTAGGTTGGTAAGTCCTCAATTAATTTGGTCATATGGAAGGGGATCTTATAGTGTCCCCTACTTGAATTTGCTTGCCCACAAGCAATCCTAAATCTAAGTGTTGCAAGACCTGTTCACCTTTCCAAGAAGCATCATTAATTGGCAAATTCTTCCACTTAATCAGATATTTCTTGAAACTCCTTTTTCTCAACTTTTTCTCCCTAACCTCCATGATATCTTTAGGGATTAATATCAATTGGTCCTCCTCATAAAGTGGTGGAATTTCCTCCATAACTGTCACCTATTGACCCAATGCCTTCTTCAAACATGACACATGGAATGCATTATGGATCTTTCTTCCTGATGGCAGTTCAATCTCATATGCTACCTCCCCAACTCTTCTACTCACCCTGTATGGCCCATAGAAATGAGGCCTGAGTTTCTCCACACCATTTATCTTGATAGATGACTGGCGATATGGATGTAGCCTCAAATAGACCAAGTCTTCAACCTCAAAGATGTGTTCCACCCTATTTTTATCTACATAGATATTTTGTTGGTTTTTAGCCCTATGCAAATGATATTTAAGCTCCCTAAGTATCTCCTCACTTTCTTGTATCCGGTCCTTAGCCATAGGAGCCATGTTTTCCCCAAGTGCAAACTCCATGAAAGTGAGTGAATCATAGCCATATAGTGCCCTGAAGGGTGTCATGCAAATGGACTTGTGATGGGTAGTGTTATAACTTATAACAATACTCCCCTAGATGAAGCCATTTGACCCATGCTTCTGTTGTATTTCCACATAATTACTGAGATAGCCTTCCACCCATTTATTGACTATTTATGTTTGTCCATCAGTTTGTGGGTGGTAGCTCATACTAGGGGTCAACTCAGTGCCCACTGCCAACAAGTCTAAATAACTCCTACCATAAAGTGCTCATGAAGCTGCTATCCATGTCATGCACAATATTTTTGGGTAATCCATGCAATATGAAAACTTCTTTGAAGAAAAAAATTTCCACTAAAGATGTGCTATACTCCATGGATATGGCAAAGAAATGTGCAAATTTGTTCAAGCGATCCACAACTAAAAAAATGACATCCTTGCCTTGCACTTTAGGAAAACCTGTGATGAAATCCATGGATATGCTCTCCCATTTATATGCTAGAATGGAAAGTGGTTGCAACAAACATGTTGGATGGGTATGATCAACCTTGTTTTGCTGACAAGTTGTGCATTCTCTAACATAGCGCATAACATCCTCCTTGAGGCCCTTCCATGCAAATCTCTCTCTAATCTTCTTGTAAGTCTTGAGGAACCCTTGGTGCCCTTCTTGTGGTGAATCATGGAATGCCCTTAACACTCTTTCCTTGAATTTAGATTCTAGTACCACACAAATCCTTCCCTTATAGTAGATAAGGTCATCCAAAATCTGAAATTGCGCATCCTAAATTTTCCCATCCATTAACTCACATGCAAACTTGTTTTTGGAGTACTCCACCAAAAGGTGTCATTTCCATTCAACTGATATTTCTAACAAGGCGTAAGTTGAAGGCCTCCTAGTCAAGGCATCTATTACAACATTATTCTTCATTTTAACAAAATCTATGTCAAAATCATAGGCCTATATTTTGATCACCCATTTATGTTTCCTTTCACTGAGGTATTTTTGCTCCAAAAAGTATTTTAGGTTGTGTTTTGTTTTGACTATAAACTTGGCTCCAACCAAGTATTGTCTGAATTTAGCTAGTGCATGCATGATAGCTAGCATCTCCTTATGATATATAGTGTACAATAACTCGGGCCCTCTTAGTTTTCTGCTTTCAAAAGCAATAGGATTCTTATTCTGCATGAGTACATACCCAATTCCTTCCCTTGATGCGTCGCACTCTAGTATAAATGGCTGAGAGAAATCTAGCAATGCTAGGACCGGACAAGTGCTCATGACCTTCTTCATTTTATCAAAACTTTATTGGGTTGTTTTAGTCCACTTAAACACACCCTTTCTGGTTAGATCAGTCAAGGGCGCACAAAGTTGTGAAAACCCTTTAAGGAATCTTCTATAGTGTAAGTTTTAAACCTACGAAGTAAAGCAATGCATATAGATTCTTAAGCAATACAAAAATTAATCAATGGCTCATACACAGAGTACACAGAGATTTTATACCGGAAACCCTCAACCGAGAAAACCTTTCTTATTTTCATATATGTCGAATTTCACCATTCGCCATACAATATATACAATGTTTTTAGGTATTCCATATATACCAAAACCCTAATCCCTTAATCTAGGATTAATTTACAAATCTGCAAAAAATAGCAAAAAACAGCCCAAAAAAAAATTTTGGGGCGCTGCCCTGGGCTCCCGCCCAGTGCCGAACATTGCACGTAACTAGGGGGGCATACCTTCCCCCCCCTGGGACGCCCCTAGGAAAGCGCCTGGAGCACAGGACAGAGCTCTAGGTGAAGGGATCGTCAGACGCAGTTGTCATGTCTGACGCACCTACACACACATGCAAAGAATATAACACATACCCAACATTCTCCCACTTGTTGTTTTCTTTGCATCCAGGGGTCCAGGGGGACCGAGGTCGAGGGATTATATAGTCAACAATTAGGGCAGCAATGCCCATTGTTACTCTACATAATTAAAATTTTATATTATCCGCCGGACTTTGTCAATGAATTTGCGGCATTCTTCAAAGTGTCAACCTTTTTTCCGACAACACCTTCTTTTCCTCAACCATGTCTCTCACAAGTGATCGCCGAACATCAATATGCTTTGTCTTGAATGATAATATGGGTTCTTTACCAAGAATATTGCACTCTAAGCATCCGCAGTCTAATCTCATTGCTTGTTGGACCAACCCAATGCTTGAACACAATCTTTATAACCATCTTTGCTTCCTTGCTTGCATGATGGTTTGCCAGCTGTATTCAACTTACGTAGTTGAGAGTGCCACTACAACTTGTCTTTCTCATCCAACTGATTTCTACTCAAATATGTTAAACATGTGCCCACTTGTAGATCTTACGCAATCCAAATCTGCTTGATGCGCATCGACAAATCCATGTGTGTCCACCACTGTCAATCCGGTCTTCCTTGGTAGCACAATTCATAGCTGGTGGTGCCACGAAGATACCTGACCCTCTTCTTGTTGTCAATGCTCCTTCACGGTTTTGACATATACGCTCAAACTCCCCATTGCATGTGCAATGTCGGTCTAGTACAAACCGTACGCATACATTAAACTGCCAATTGCAATGGCATATGGAACATGGGACATGTCCTCTTCTTCTTCTTATGTCTTGGCACACTGATCTGCCGAGATAACTTTACACCTATGAATCGGAACCTTGGCCGGTTTACTTCATGCATATTAAACCCACTCGCAATATCGTTTTCAACATATTTTCTTTGATTCAGCAAGAGTTTCTTGTTTACCGCGACCTCTTTAATCTCCATTCCGGAATAGAGATTAGCAACTTATCGAGATCCTTCATGTCAAATTTGGAGGATGGTACGCCGACTCACCTCATGATAACATCCATGTTATTTCCTACCAACAACATGTCATCAACATACAACACTACACATAAATGAAGTGATTACCAACTTTATTGGAATATACGGTGATCGACCACGCTTCTTACAAATCCCGGATCAAGGATGTATGTGTCAAACTTTTGGTACCACATCCTAGGTGGTGCCGGTATAGTGACTTTTTTTAGCTTACATACTAGCTCTTTCTTTCCCTTCACTACAAAACCTTGGTTGCTTCATGTAGATTTCTTCTTCGAGATCCCCATGTGTAGGAATGTTGTCTTCACATCCATTTGTTCCACTTCAAGATCAAAAGCAACAACAATAGATAAAATAAATCTAATAGGGATTAACTTAGCAACATGAAAAATCTCACCAGTCAATTCCCTCTACACAGATAACCTTTTGCTACTAACCGAGCTTATATTTCTCCAGCATTATGCGTTAAACTTCTTCTTGAACAACCATTTGCTATGAAACGATTTTCTTCTAGCTAGAAGCTCAACCATATCCCATGTCGATATAACATCGAGGCATCCATTTCCTTCGAAACCATGGCCTTCTTCGGAAGTTTACTATCCTCTGAATTCAGCTGTTAGGATCATCATCGATAATAGATAAAGCAAAATTGGAATGGAAATCCGGTGGACTACCTTTCTGGTTGCCTTCTATCTTTAACTGATCTCCTCAATATTGGGTATGAGGTTCTTCTTCTTAGCCTGCTTCCTCTGCTTCCTCTTCTTGGATAGTCCAGTTACATCATCCAACTGAAGCTCTATTTTCTTAGTTTTGTCTTGCGTTGGTGGGAATTCTGTTTGGACACATCTTTACCTCTCTGAAAACAACATCGACTATAAACAATTTTCTTGGTTACGGGTCCCAAAGCTTATAACATTTCACACCATCTTTATAATAACAAAGATACACTTTTCATCTTTATTATCCGGCTTACTCCTATTTTCCTTTGGAACATGTACATAATATCACAACCAAACACTCTAAGATGTTGAAGAGGTTTTCTTTCGGACCATACCTCGTGTGGAGTTGTATCATCAACGTTGATGAAGGTGATCGATTGACCCGAGGTAACATGTTGTACTCCTTGCCTCTGCCCAGAATTCTTGTTCTAACCGTGCTTCGAGCATGCTCCTTGATTTTTCCATCGGTGTCTTGTTCATCCTTTCGCAGCTCCATTACCAACGAGTGTATGGAGTAGTCTTACGCCTTGCTATACCACACTTCTTACAAAATTCTTGAATTCATTTCATGTAGAATTCTCCACCATTATCGTTCTCAATGCTTTATTTTCTTCTATGTTTGATTTTCTAACAGAGCCTTAAACTCTTTAGAATTTATCAAATACCTCATATTTCTTTCCTGAAAATAAATCCATGTGTTCGCTTGAAAAATCATCTATAGATGAAACATAATACGAGATTTACCAGGGATGGAATAGGAGACGAGGTCCAAACACATCAGCGATATTATCCAACTCTAAAGATCCTTGGTCTTGTAGCACCGGTCAGGAATCTTTTCGATTGTTACCATATATGCAATTTTCATAGAAATCAAAATCGGAAGTGCAATTAGACATACCTTCAATCATACCTTTCTTGTGTAGTGTTTGAAGGCCCTTTTCTCAATATACTTGATCTTTGATGCCATGACATGAGATATTTGCTACGGGACGATGTTGAATGTATCCTCCTTCATTTTGCTCAAGGACAACAAAACTATTACACCCATTAGTATAAGTTCTTCCCAACAACTTGTCCAGAGGTTCCACACCGAACTCCCTCATCAACATCATTGCTCCTGATACCATCTTGCAATTGTCCTTTTCAAATACAGTTTCCTCTTGCATCACTCAACTTGCTTCTGAGATATGAGGCTCTGGCTAGTTTTGAATCATTAGAACCCGGAAGAGTTCTAATCCTTCCATCATTTGTAACAATAACCCTTCCACGTTCCAAGATTTTGTTTGTCGAGTCATCTCTAGGAATACATCTACCACCATCATATTTTCATATTGACCACTCTGTGAGAGTCATATGGTATAAGTACTGAGTCCATCAACCCGCCACCATGAATACGTAATAGTCTGTAGATGCTAGGTAAACATCACCTCCTTCTTGATGGAAGTTTCACCTCCGTGGAAGATGTACTATCGAATCCCTTTGGTTTCAACCTTCTTAGACTTGCAATCTTTCTTATAATGCCTGTTTTACACACTTCCGGCATTTCCTCAAAAATTTTCACGGAATTAGATCTACCTGTATATTTAGATCTCCATCCAGAAGGCTTACCAGAGTTCTTGTCTTGGGTACGCCCTCTTACAAATAAAGCATATGTGTTGTGACCATCATGCTTTTTCACCTCATCTTAGGATAACAAGGATTAACCTACATCCTCATACTTCAATGTAAATTGAGTGGTTTTTTTACCATGCTACAACCGAGGTTATCCCGAGAGTGCGGAAATAACATAACAAGTAATACCCTTATCTTCATACGCAGTAAATGAATAACTAACGGATCCCAAGTTGGCTTACCGAGGTATTAAAGGCATTTAGATATTTTGTCACATAATCTCCATCTTAAGATGATACAACTTCTTCGAAGAAACAACTTGTTTACGGGGGACTTTGATTGATACAAATTCCTAACATCTACATGGTTCCTTGGCTATAGATTCTCCTGAGACATTCCACAAAACCGAATCTACCGGGCAGAGTCGAATAGTACTCATTCCTCTACGTCAACATTTAATCTTCCTTGATACCCGATGCTTGGTGTACTAGTAGTTTATTATCTTGGTAGGTTGTTTATTGTACCAATAACTTTGTGTGCTTGTAGATGTGGTTATGCGGTAAGTGTGTACCGAGGATCCTGACGATCATTGTTCTTTGTCCTGAAGGATCCTCCATCTTGAGCTTCCATAGCTCAAAGTTTTAGTTGAACTTCTCTATCTCGATTCTAGATGGGCTAACCATTCCTCTTACTTTACTTTCAACTCCCTTGCCAAAAGCTCCCTTCGACGGGTTTTATCCGCAGTTCCGAGATAAACGATCTATCAGAGCCAGGCAAACCACCGGTAACAAAGATCCCTCTAAAGTAGAAATGTACTCGATACCACGTAAGTTTAAACCTGTGAAGTAAAGCAGTGAATATAGATTCTTAAGCAATAGAGAATTAATCAATGGCTCATACCAGTACACAAAGATTTTATCTAGAAACCCTCAACCAGGTAAACCTTTCTTATTTTCATTATATTGAATTTTACCATTAGCCAATATATACAATGTTTTAGGTATTTAGTATATACCAAAACCCTAATCCATAATCTGGGATCGTCGGTGTGGTTAACCGTGTCGATGCATACACACACACACATCACGAAAGAATATAACACATACCCAACATAGAATACATGTCGGCTCAAGAGATAACTTGTATTGGTTATTAGCCTCCAAGAGAAGAAGTTGACCCGGAAGAAATAACATATAATGAGCAGACGGATACCTAGAATGAAGTAGGCCCAGACGGTTAGCTAAATTACTATAAATATAGGCAAAGTCTTCATTGGCCGGGCGATCTCGGTGTAGAGCATCACTTGTACACACTGATTGTAGGATTTTATTACCTGAGGTTTGGAGAGGAAACTTCCATTACTGACCTTTACATCTAGCGGATCCAGGTTTAGCTTGGACTATCTCTTGGTTGGGGTTTGGACTATTTGATGGCTCTTGTTGTCGCGTATCCTTGGATAAATGGTAGCTACTCTTTGTTTAGCTGTATCTAGCCTAGGGTTTGCTTCAGATTCTTTGTCAAGGTTAAGTGTCAGGAGGAATTGGCTTGACCTATGGTTGGGTGACATTAGCGATATTGTCAATGGTAAATGAGCACATCCATTATATTCCTAGCGGGTTATGGGCCCACACCTCCTTCATTAGAGTCTAGCATTTGGAAGGAAACAAATCCGTAAGGATATTAAGCTCGTTGAAGAACTACTGCTAGGTTTTCTAGTAGGAGTAGTCACCATAGCATTGTCTCTAGGGTTACTAGCGGGTGTAGTTGGAGAAACCCTATCCTCGTTGAGGCACCTTAAATGAAGGGATTGACCTAATTTAGGGATAGATCAGTGCGCCCTAGACTAACGCATCTTTTTGGTACTCTTAGCAAGTTAAGACGTCGAGTTTGAGTTTTTAGTCAGGATCTAGGGTTGACAAGTCAAAGCAACCATGACTTAACTTATGAAGTTAGAGAACAACAAGTTGAGCCAGACTTCTAACTTCAGAGCGTGGAAGACCAAGGATTGACCTCATCCTTGCCAAGAATAAAGTGCTAGATATCGTGAAAGGAAAAGTCATGGAACCAAAGTTTGAAGAAGGAAGAGAAGGAACGCTTGGTGATTTGCAGTTATGGAGAAGTTCAAAAGACGGTATAATTCCATGAGTATCATAGTGGACTCTATATAATACCACTCCATTACCCTACATCTCCATCTTGACTCATGAAGAAGATGCGATGCCTTAACAAACCTCTTCGCAGTCAGAAACATTGGACAATTTATGAGTCTAAAGAATGAGCTCGTGACATGAAGATGAATGATGATGATAACGCTAACATCATACTTTGTAAAGATATCTCAGTTAAGAGATCAACTGAAGCTATTGAAGAGATCATTTCGAGAAGGAATTGGTAAGCTTATAGTACTCAATAGTCTTAAGACATGGGATGCATTTGCCATAAGCATGAACACAAGGAAGAATTATCCTACATTTGAAAGAACTTTGGACTTCTTGTGCAAAAGAATAATCAAGGATCAGTGAAAAAAAAAATAAGTATGATGATCAGAAGCCTTCAGCAAGGTTCAAGAACTTCAGGAACCAAAAGAAGTTTGGTTCAAGGAAGAAGCCAAATCAAGAAATATTTCGATACAATGCTTCAACTGTCTAAAGTATGGTCTCTACAAGAATCATTGTGTTAAAGCTAAAGAAAAGGAAGGGACACATGAAGCATCAGTTTCCAAAGAAAGGAACCTACTAAGCAGACCAAGTGTGATAAAACAAACGAGAAACCCCAAAATAAGTATGATGATCAAGCCTTCACAACAAGATTCAAGAATTTCAGGAACAAAAGGAAGTTTGGTTCAAGGAAGAAGCCAAATCAAGAGAAATATATTTCAGAAATACAATGCTTCAACTGTCGAAAGTATGGTCACTACAAGAATCATTGTGTTAAGCTAAAGAAAAGGAAGGGACACATGAAGCATCAGTTGCCAAAGAAAAGGAACCTACTAAGCAGACCAAGTGTGATAAAACAAACTTCTTCTTCTAAAGAAAAGGTAACAATACTCTTCTTGGTTCGTGTACATATCTTGTTTGCATAGTCTCTATGCATATCTTGTATACCTATCTCTTAGAAGATAATATGCTCCAATAAGAACTGTACCTATGGAAGAACAACAACATAAGGATTTCTATCATTATACAAGTCAGATAATACACATGAAAGGATTAAATACATCAAACAAATCATGTGGAAGATATTACAAGATAAGCGAAATCAGAATCAATCATGAAGATACTTAGAAGAAGCAAAGACAAAAAGAAGTCAGAAATCAAGAGGAAATTGGAGAAAGACCTATGATGTTTTGCAGAAGACAATAAGACGAAAGCGTGAACTCTGTTAGACGGAGGGAGCTGATTATATATTGTAGAAGACAATAAGGATGCAGATGGAAACGTGGACTTTGTTAGACGGAGGGAGCCGATTATATGCACTCATACATGAAGCAAGGATTAGGAGGGAGCTAATCGTATGATCCATTGAAGATGATGAAGTATATATCCATGGTAACAACCATGAAAGACAATACGTGTTCAGTTCAACCTCAGAAGAAATATTCTTCGAAGAGAAGCCTTAAAGTGTCCCTGGTTGTCCATCCACATCCATGATTCTATAATGAAAGGAAGAAGTGTAATCTTTAGGGCATGGAATCTATAAGAAACTCCATGAACCCAATAGCTAAAGAAAAACATCAGGAAGAACATGAAGATTCCAAGAAAGACAGAGAATCCGGAACAACAAGTCAGTGTATTAAGAATCACAAGATTACTGGCCTGATATGAATTCACTAAAATCAATCAAGAAGAGGAACTGAAAGTTGTGATGAAGAACAGTGTATGAAAGACTTATGAATGTAAGCATTCCGAGATATAGAACTAGAGGTTCTCCCATATGGAGGGAGAAGACTATGATGATTGCTTGTAAACCAGACATACCTCTACATGAGCCATTATATTGTCCACAATTGACATCAAATGAATACAAAAGTTGTTCTCTAGAGAAATTGAACAAAGAGTGTATGAAGAGAAAGCTCAAGACTTTGAAGCATACTTGTATGCAGATGAAAGAAGATAACTTGGTGGAGAACCTCTAGTGCACAACNGGTGAATATTTTCTATAACAAAGATATTGTATCAGATGATTACTTAGAAGATCGGATCTCATGATGACAAAAGAAGTGCCACATGGATACGTTCTAGTTTTCCAACAATGATATACTTTATTGATCAGGGCTACATGAAGCCTTCAAAGAAAACCAGTGTTCCAGATCGAAGTAAATTTGAAATCAAGCATTACATTATCCATGATGAAGTCTAGAAAGGAGAAAGTGGTTCTCCAATACATATCTCCACAGATGAGCAGTTAAGCAGACATTTTGGTAAAGCTTTTGTCCAAGATGAAAGAGTTTGCGTACTCGAGATGGAGCTCGTGGAGATGACTTCCTTATTGAAAAAGGAAGAGATGACTCCCAGGTTGGGAGGGGGCACTAATGTATTATTGATTGATGGGCAGTCATTTTTTAGTTCGAAAAATGGTCCAGGATGAGTAGTTTCTTTCTAGTTCAGAAAGTGGATTGAGATTTCTGACGGAAAGACATTTTTCAGTTCGGAAAATGGTCTAGATTGATGATGTACCATAGACAATGACTTTCCATTGTGGTTAACATGGGAAGTGGTGTAGGGAAGTCTCTCTTCTTGAGAGTTACTCAAGCAGATTGTCCTGCCTCATCGAACAATGATTTCTCATTGTGGTTAACATGAGGAATGGTCTGTTTTGGAGGTTGGTGCAGGACAACCATTTCCTTTGGAAATGGTCTGGAAAGTCATTCCTTAGGGAGGATTCATTATCTCTAGCCTGCACTTTCTTTAGTGCCAGAAGAATGGCCATGGGTGGGGAACGGTCCAGGTTCAAAAATCAGGGACAAACATTCCTTAGGGAAGAATCATTCTCTCCAGGTTACACTTTGTTTAGTGTCAGAGGAGTAGCCCAGGGTGGGGAATGGTCCAAGCTCAGAAATCAAGACAATTATTCTTCCTTTCTTGAGAAGAATAGTCCAGATAGCTCATCATTGATGTTTTACTTTTTGAGAGCAGATATTCTTCCGAGATCTCACTGATGTGAGTGGAAGAATGGCCTAGATGATTCAGTTTATATCATAACATTGTTTCTGTGCAGGTTGATATCAAATGATTGTTATAAAGACCATATGTTTCTAAACAAGTAGATGTATACTACTATGGTGGTTGTGTTCCACTGTTTGATCAAGTATCTGTGTGATACTTGGTGTGGTA
>SNQJ01S0043930.1:177655-201241 GCA_010110895.2 Picea sitchensis | reverse complement strand
GATAAATTTGTTCCCAAATTTTTCCATAAGGTTCTCCAGAAGTTTCCTATGAACTTAGTGTCTCAATCCGAAACTATTCTCCTTGGTAAGCCGTGAAGTCGAATGACTTCTTTGAAAAACAGGTTCGCAATGTGAGTTGCGTCACTGGTTTTCTGGCATGGAATGAAGTGTGCCATCTTGGAAAATCTATCCACCACCACAAAGATCGAGTCAAACCCTCTTTGTCTTCTTGGCAACCCCAATATGAAATCCATGCTGACTGCATCCCACAACCTCTCAGGTATGGGAAATGGTTGATAAAATCCTGCATTTTGTCTCTTTCCCTTCGAATGCTGGAAAATTCTGCATCTGTCCACGAATCTCTTGATGTCTTCTCGCATTCCCGGCCAAAAATATGACTCATTCAATTTTGCGAACGTCTTGTCATGACTGAAATGTCCGGCCAATCCTCCACTATGTTTCTCCTTCATCAAATTCTCCCTCATGGAGAATTTTGGAATACAAAGTTGATTACCTTTAAACAGTAATCCTTCTTGGATCATGTATTTTGTCCATTGACTTCTGTCCCTGAGAATTTGATTCTCAGCTACTTCATATGCCTCCTTAAAATCTGGATCATCTCTATACATGTTCCTGAGATCATCGAAACCCAATGTTTTGACTCTGAACTCCTACAATAGCAAACATTTCCTGCTCAAAGCATCAACAACCTTGTTAGCAGTTCCAGAAATATGTTTAATTACAAAAGTAAAGTTCTGCATGTATTCAACCCATTTAACATGTCTTTCATTCAAATTCTCCTGTTGAGTCACAAAATGCAGTGCATGATTGTCACGGTATAAGACAAACTCCTTCGGGATCAAGTAATGTCTCCATTTCTTTAATGCCTGAATAATATCATAAAACTCCTTGTCATACATGGAGTATTTCATTTTGTCTTCATTCATCTTTTCACTAAAGTATGCTATCGACCTGTCTTCTTGACTCAAAATTGCCCCTATTGCAAATCCACTTGCATCGCATTTCACTTGAAATGTCTTTTTGAAATCCAGCAACACCAAAATTGGTTGTTCCATAATTTTCTTTTTCAACAAATTGAAGCTTTTCTCTCCCCCTTCTGTCCAGTGAAAGGACTTATGTCTCTTCTTCACTATGTCCATCATCGGTACACTAATTCCACTGAAATTCCTGATGAACTTCTGCTAGAAACTAGCCAATTCATGAAAACTTCTCACCTCAAATATGCTCTTCGGTGATGGCCAATTCTTGATCACCTCCACTTTATTTGGATCCATCCTCAATTTATCTGCAGAAATAATAAAACCCAAATAAATGAGCTCTGTCTTCATGAATGAGGATTTATTCATGTTTATCAACAACTTCTCTTGTTGTAATATCTTCATCACTGTAGCTAAGTGTTTCAAATGTTCTGCCTTTGTTTGACTGAAAATCAGTATGTCATCCAGATACACAATGACAAATTTTCTGATGAACTCCTTCAGGACTTCGTTCATCAACCTCATGAAGGTACTTGGCGCATTTGTTAAACCAAACGGCATAACAAGCCATTCATACAACCCTTCATTAGTCTTGAAGGTTGTCTTCCATTCATCACCTTCTCTCATACGAATCTGGTGATATCCACTTTTCAAATCAATCTTCAAAAACAAATTTGCTCCACTTAAGCAGTCCATCAGATCATCCATCCTTGGCAATGGAAATTTGTACCTGATGGTTATCTTGTTGATCAATCTCGAGTCAGTACACATCCTCCAGCCTCCGTCTTTCTTCGGGTTGAGTACTGTTGGAACAACACATGGACTCAAGATTTCTCTAACCAACCCTTTGTCCAACAAATCCTAGACTTGTCTTTTTACCTCTTCATTCTCCTGCGGCGTTAATCTGTACGCTGCTTTGTTTGGTAAACTAGCTCTAGGTATGAGATCAATATGATGACTCACACTTCTGATCGGTGGCAACGAACGAGGTAGTTCGTCCACTACTATGTCAACGAACTCTTCCAGCAGTTCCTGAACCTCTTCTGGTAGATCATCTACCCTTGTGCTACTTAAAAAAATCTTTGGCTTCCTAACCACAATGAATTGTGGTTCCTCCTTTTTCTTAACCTCTATAAGAAGTTCCTTCCCACTCATGAGAAGTACAGTGTTGCTTACTTCAGGTTTCACCTCCTTATCTTTGATTGGAAGCAACATGTGAGTTCTCCCATTCTTCTTTAGGGTGTATGTGTTCATCCTCCCATCATGAATCACATTTCGGTCATATTTCCATGGTCTACCCATCAATAGATGACAAACATCCATGGGAATAACATCACAGAGTATCTTATCATTATATCCTCCTATCTTAAATTCAACTAAACATTGTTTAGTGACATTCACCTGATGTCCTTTTTGTAGCCATGAAACTATATCTAGACTTGGATGTTCAATCGTCTCCAGCTCCATCTTTTCTACCATCTCCGTTGAAATGAGATTATCTATGCTACCATTTTCCACAATGACCTTGCATACCCTATCTTTGGTCTTGCAAGCAGTCCGAAAAAGACTGTTCCTTTGTACTGGATTTTCCACCTCCTTCTTTGGTGTTAAGAGAAATTTTTGCATCATCAACAATCTTCCACCTTCAGCATCCTCTGCCTCAACATTTTACCTCTGCACTTCGGCAATGTGAGTCTCTCCTTCCTCTTTTTTCTTGTCTGGACATTCATAATATTTGTGTCCATTATTTCCACATGTGAAGCACTTTATCAATCCACCTCTTCCTCTTCCTCTACCTCTAGTACGAGGAAAAATGTTTTCATCTGTATACTGGCCTCTCTGTTCGGTATGTTGCCCTCTCTGTGAACTTCCACCTCTTTCAGTATGAGTCTGAGGTTCTTTTCCATCTTCTTTGTGTTTCTGATTTCTGTCTTGGGAAACTGATTTGCCTCTGGCTTGACTTCTGCCTCACCCTCTCTGACCTTGTTTTTGGCTCAGTTTCTCTTCAGCTCTTAGAGCCATCTGATAAGCCTCCTCCACTGTTTGTATGGTCATCATGCTCATTTCATCATGAATGTCGTATCTTAGGCCATTCATGTACCTAGCAACCTTTTCATCATCTCATTCCCGATGACCTGCCCTGATGTTCAGCCTGTAGAATTCTTCAGTATATTCCTTCACTGTCATTAGCTTCTGTCTCAAATTTTGCATTCTTTGAAATAGAGTAATCTGGTAATCCCTGGGAATGAATTTCGCTTTCATCTTTGCGATCATCCTATCCCAGCTTTTGATTTTCTGCTTGCCTTTACAACATCTGTCAGCTTGTAGTTCATCCCACCACAATGTTGCATGTCCTTTCAATCTTGTGATAGCATGTTTGACCTTCTTGTCTTCCTCGACATCTTCATAGTCAAAATAAGTGTCCAGAGCTCTAATCCAGTCTAGAAGCTCTTAGACATCTAGATTTCCCTCATAAACTGGAAGGTCCATCTTGGCCCTTGCACCCATCCTTGCAACAACCCTGAGTAGGTGTTCATTTGTTGCATCTTCCACTGAAATTTCTTCCCCTTCATGTTTGGCTTCATTTTCACTTTCAGAATCACTAAGATCCCTAGCACCAGTTGTACGCCTTTGTGCTGTCTCCATGTCCTCAAGTCTGGCATGTAAATCACACATTTCTCTTTCTATGGCTGGATCAGGCATCTTCCTACCCCTTCTTCTTGGTATTTCCCTTTCCTCTGGCGGATCGAGTGTTTTCCTATCCCTTCTTCTTGGTGGCATAGTGAATATTCCTTTTCCTTGCTACAGAAAGCAAAGAAACCTTTTTGTGCTCTGATACCACACTTGACGCAGACCCCCCTTCTCCTAGATCCACAGATCATGATCCGCGTAGGATCTTTTTCTCACTTCTGGCCCAAAGTGCTCAACTGGCCCTTCTATTTCCCTTTCGAGAAATCTTCACCCACAAACAACCCTAAGAAATTTTCCCCTTATACTTTGAAAGATCAAACTTCGCATTTTTGCGAGTCCTGTGGTTGAGTGTATTCTCTTCTCAGACCCTCGAAACTCAAAATTCTAACACTTGTCCTTTTCTCTCTCTATCTCGTCTTTCTCCTTATCATGATTTTGGGAGTCGCGATGTCATGTAACTTATCCCCTCAACCTCCAAAATCCCAATTCCCACATTACCAAAACTCCGATGTTCGGTCACCAAAAGAAATCGATGGCTGTGATTCCCCGTTCGATCCAACGGTCAACACGATTTCGCGTATCAGGAGTTTGAGACTCTCAATGCCAAAAACCTCGTGTCAACACAAACTCTGAAATGCCGAACCCTGATAAGCCGATGAACTTTCCTATCGGGATTTTCCTCGAACTCTAGGATTTTCGCCATGCGTCCTCCTATGATGGACGGTCCTCAATCATTTCACGATTTTGCGAAATCAAATGCTCCAGGTGTCTCGTCTTCAGGATTCGCGAAATGTCGAATCCAAATATGTCGATGGACTCTTGATCACTGCCATGTGTCTCAACAAACGGATGGTCCTGATTCAATTCAGGATTTCACGACTTGCGATTCCCCGATGTCACAATTTCTCTGTCAACTCGAAACCTTGGTAGCCGAAATACCGACGGGTTCTTGATCTCCGCCACGTGTCCTAATGAATGGATGACTCAAATCAAATTTAGGGTTTTCACTATGAAGTGACCTGATCTCCTGTCCTCGAGACTTTCGATATCCTGAATTTTGAAATCCCTATATCCCAACACCTTTTGGGACTTTTTCTCTACTTGGGAGGGTTTAACCCCCATGCAAGTCCTATCATATCCCACGACTAACGGGTATCTAAGTGAGTTCCAACGAATCACGATCTCCTGAGCTTGCACCTTTGGAAATAGTCGTAACTCCCTTTCTTTTCTGTCAGATCGGACGGCTGGAGGGACTTCGCAAATTCCCTAGGGAGAATTTCAACCGTCTGTCTCTTCCCTTGAGAACTTCGTGAAATTTAAATAAAATACTTCTCTGCGTGGAACTTGTCCTCCTGCAGCATGATGTCACTGCACCTCCTTTCAATTCTTCAAGGCACTTATCCTCTTCCTTCCCTTCGACGACTTTGAAGGTTCGAACCCTTCTGAGGTTTTCCATGACTTCGAGTCTTTCACAAAAAATTTTGCTGGCACTCCTTGCAGCATACCTTCAAACACTTTCAAGTGTTGAACTCCTTTCAACTCTGCACACTCCTTGCAGCAGCAGTCTCTCAACAAGTCATTCAGGTTACAAACCCCTGGAATTTCACTCGACCTGCACACATTTTGCACAGCTCCTGTGCCTAACTGCACCTTTGAGGAAATGAGAACAAAGCTATCCTATCTGAGATTTCAAAGACAAACCTCCGAAGCCTTTGTCAATGCACTCCTTGAGGAAAATTCAACTGCACTCCTTGCAGGAAATATCACTCAGACAGAGAAACAATTGAAACTCATTTCCTAACTCTTTCTCTCTCAGACTTCAAACATAACCCTGAAATCATTCATACAAAGCATAGAAAGCAAATGTATAACAGAAAGAGTAAAACCATGAACATACCATTCAACATACACATACAAGAAACAAATACAATGCCATGAATCTGAATTAAGACTTCTTCTATTAACTCAAATGTTTGTACATGGGTGTTTTTCAAACACAGTTTCTCTGTTCCAGCTCTGTATGCTCCTCTCTTGGTAATGTTCTTCACTATCATACAATAATACAATGAGGGTTTCTATCTCTGTTTTCCCTCCGCTCCTAACACTGTCTAATATGAGAATTCAAAGCTACCTACTAACATAAATTCCTTCTTAGTCCTTCAGAGGAGAGCGGGTCGCTCAAGGTCTGATTACAATCTATAAGTACGCCTCTCCTTAACTATTTCATTTACGTTTGGCACATCCATCTTCAAATTTTTTTAAACAATTTATCATGTGTCCAAAATGCGTTGGTTCTTTCCCCATACGCTTGCTTGGCGTTGACGTGCTCTTGCATCGAAGATGATTCTCCTGCGTCGAACAAAGGAAAGAGATTTATCGAAGAAAGAAACAAAAACGTGCAAATATTCAAGAAACAAGCAATGATAATTTCAATGATATTTTTGAAAAGAAGAAGTTCAACTAGGTATGCATGCAAATATGATGAGCACCACGACACACATTAGGATTGTATTCAAAAGTACATAATTCAAAGTATAAATTCAAATTTAAAATATTGTAAATTTAATATAATTGGTATTACAAATTATTGTTTTTCAAAGTTTACATAAATAGATTTGTCTCATAATGCTCTCGAAGAAGAGCGTTGAAGCAAAGTGAAGAAAACATTGGCAAAGTGAAGTAAGATGAATCACCTATAGGTATGTGCATAGAATTTAGATAATACAAGATGAACACTCAAATATATAATTTAGTGAATTTATGTTAGGTGTTATGTTTTTTAATATAAACTTTAATTGAAATGTCACGGAAGAATCTATCAACATTGATGATGAATATTAGAAAATGTTGATATTGACAAATTGGGAAGAAAAAGCTAAGCATTATATAAGATATTGAAGTAAGAATATGTATAATATTTTTCAAAGATGAAATGATAACATTACAAGCTCAAATTTTACTTTGTCTAATGAAGTCAAAAAATTTAAAAGAAGCTACATCATTATTGAATTCAAAGTCGACGAGGATACAAAGGTGACATAATGTCTTCAACAAATATAACTAGTGTATTAAAATATTTTCAAAAATCTCGAAAAGAATAATAAGGTGTTGCGCGTGGGCGATACAAACAATGATTGTTTCATCTAGCAATATAAAAGATTGTTGACACGACACATGGAAAAGCGATGAGAGCGTCGAGAAAAACATTGCACAAACATTAAAATTTTTGTTTCCAAATAGATGTAAATGATGAATTGGCTTATCGGACAGTGATTTCTAGACAACCTACAAAGATAGATTTGTAGAAAATGTTAAAGAATTGGTCAGTAATTGTTGGACAGGAAGAATCTTATGTTCCACCACATACAAGGGATGTGTTGTGACAAATAATAACATGAAATCAATATGAAGAACATCAAAACATATATTTCCAATGACACAAATAGAGTTGTTTAATAAGTTCAAAGAAGTTAAAATTTCCACCAATACATTTGTGCAACAAAACATGGTTTGTTAAACCCATCACTATCCATGACATGTGTTGTTGTTGTTATCATGTGGAGTTTGATTTGTATTATGAAACTTTTGGATTTTGGTAAAACTTTATGTGAGTTCTACTCTTTCCACATTAAAGGGTATTTATATGAAATTCTATGTGAAAGAAGATGATGATTTATTTCACAAAACAAATGTGTTGGTGGAAAGAAATGTGATAGTTATTAAAATCTAAGTTTGTTTCATCAAAAGTATCATATTGATATGAATGATCAATCATTTTCTAATATAAGAGTCAATTGGAAGAGATATGACTATATAGGCGAGCGGCTCCACATTCTTCAAATGTTATTTTCAAAGGATTGATTTGAAGGTAGATAATATCAGTGTGATAGAACTTTTAAAGATGTTTGAGGAAGAAATCTATAAATACACCAAGCATTCACATAGAGCTCGATGGCAAGATCTATAATTCAAAAAATCACATGAAGTGTTTCCACGAGGGACAATTTATCACGTAGTTGATTTTGGAGAGAATTACACATTAAAACATACAAAAATATGACGAATATTATCATTGATCAAGATCACGATGTTGCATCCAAATTAACCTGGGCATAGAAAATTCTTTCGACATAGAAAGAACTGACGATAATCGACATGTTATTAAAGAATACCACTTTTATATAGGTGATGATCGGTATGACACATTATGTACAACAATGTTTTGATAAATTTTATGATTCATTGAAAAGTCGCAATCGATTGATCGAGAGTGGATATGGTGGAGTAAGATTGATAGAGGTCGGTTCAAATCAGTGCGATCATTCTATTGGTTATGTCTTCATAAAAAATTAAACATTACACAATGTTGGATTTTTTAGATTGATCATGGAAAAGGAGAGTGTAGGGGCATGTATAAAGCAGGCACTTCGAGGTATCAGTTGAGAACCTTTGTGAAACAAAATTGATCGCTTGTCAACTAGAAGAGTGAATCAGTGCAGGGGTTGTGAGCAAACCCGTTTGGATGAATTCCTCCAGCGGGTTTAGCGGCTCCATTGGTTGATCTAAGTTCTAAAGCGAAAAATAAGGAAAAACAATAACTTGCTAAATAACAATCACTAAAATCTATATGCACATCTAAGTATATATATGTACAATTTATTTAAATAATATATGTATGATAATTCTATATACAATCTATAAAAACAACGAGTTTTATTCTAAACTCGTAAAAAATCAAATATAAATTGGTTCCTTTAACAACAATAATAAAGAAAGTAAAATACTATTTAAATTTTGGTTTGTTTTCTTGGGTGTATATATTCATGAAATCAAATATTAAACTACTTATTTGAACAAAAAATTATAGATAATGGAAATCATACTATATATATAAAACTTCTAAAATAAACAAACAGAAACAAAATAAAACAACGGACTAACCTAAGTAATGCATCAATGTTTGTTCAATAGAGAATATCCAGCAACCTTATCCGTGAAGTAAACCTGCAACGGATCTTAAGAGTTTTCTGAACAAATGTGAAACGAATATGTTGAAAATTGAGTTATAATAACAGAACATATAATGGATACGGTCACAGTTGATCTTTATGATTTGCAAGTAACTATGATGAGATAAATCTTCTTGTAAAACTTGTATTTAAACATTCAGCAGTGAGAGACAAATCTCTTAATTTAAACTGGATAGATAATCATTGTGTATTGTATACGAAACATAAGATATGGACAACATATAAAAGTGAATTATATCAACTTGCAATAAATCATGAAGACGAAAGAAATCACCATCTATTATCAAATCGAAATAAACATAACTTCAATCAAAACATCATACATAAAGCTAAAGTTGTAACGTGCATTATGTTCCATTCAAGTCTGATAAAATGCCCATACTCTTTCCCCAGGCAGAGATGATCCAATGTTTACAAAATGAAAAGTTTATATAGGTCTCAAGAAACATAAGCGTTTCCTGTTCCTAGGATCCAATTTGTTCCAAAAATAAAGGATGCAACCTCCCCTTGATCTTACTAAATATCCAAAAGCTAACAATGGTCTATTTCAAAATACATAATAGATATGACTAGGAGATCTAAAAAGTGCTTCATATCATATTTGAAAACATGGGCTCCTGAATCATCCTGAAAGCAAAAGAAAATGGGAAAATCTCATATATGTTTTACGTCATCGAATTTGGAACAAATTAAATTTTCTTAGCGGCTACAAAAATCTTGCAGTGCATGTAGCTAGTTATAATAACAAATGAAATCATTTTGTGTATAAATAAAACATGCTAATCTAATAATAAAAATAGTTCATTCAATCAAATCAAATAGCTTCAACTTAAGAATGACAATAATCATGGTATATAAAACAAAATCATACCTCTAATCGCCAAAATCAAATCGTATCATGAAACTTTGGAGTTAATGATGGTTTTAGCTGCTTCTACATTCTTAAAAATTACATGACCTGTGTTTTCAAACGCTTCTCTTTCCCTTGGATGATAGATTCAATCCTGTTGTTCTCATTTGTTAAAACATCAACTTGGTCTTTTAAAAAACTTGACTTCATTAACCGGTAAAGCAGGACATTAGGCTGAAGTATGTCAATCCATGATAAATGAGACATCGCATTGTATGGAGCATTTTCATCGAACAAATAAGATTATGGATCGAGGAAGAACCCTCCTGTTGAGATGGTCGATTTGTGCGGTGGATCTGAGCAACTCTGGGTTGTCCTTCCAAACAAGGAGCAAATTATGGAAACAAAGGACACTAAGGTTGGTAAATTATAACCGAATGACCTGGGGGTCTTCTTAGTAAGGAACTTGTCAATTCCAGTCGATCTTCGTTAATAATCATGTTGATCGTAATACGCAAAGGAGTTTTTTTATTTGAAGACTTGAAGAGAATTAATAACCAACTCTTTTGTTTTTAGGCCGACATCAACATTACCTTTTAACTTCTTTCTTGTAGGTTTCTTCACAATTTTAACATAGTCCTTTTGATGTGTAACCGGTTGATTGTCTTGTTGAATGACCTTAGGGTAGATCAAAGGTTTGCTATTAGGGTAAAAATCACAAGCCTGGAGAGAATGTGGAAGAGAGGTCGTCGGGTTGCCTAGGGTTTCCTCAATGATTGGCTTATCTACTTCTCCCAATTTAGGGTTGCCAAAACCATTTTGTGCAGTGAACAAATCCCAATAGTCATTTTACGACTCTAACTAGTGTGTGAGGATGATTTTAATCAGGTCGTGATGAAAAAGACTTGAATCTCACCTCTGTTTCTTAAATCTTTTTATATAGACTTACACATAAGTAGTATGGCATGTTCAAAAGGAAACCCATAAAACTCATAAGAAGTAAATGATATAGAAAAACAAGTTTGAATTGTCCCTCACATGTAACAAATTGTTTCGCCACATCTAGTAAATCATGCCACCGAACTTTTAGAAATGAAATTGGCATACGTTTGTCGCAGCTGGTTATTTTTCATGATGTGAACAACAGGGTCCACGGGACTTTCTCCACTTTCTAGTTTTTAAACCATTTAGATGTAGAAAAATACGTGCAAGCGACTCACGGAGCTTTCTTTTGTCACTTCTAACTTCACATCACATATATTTTCCCTACAACCATCAAGGTTAAGGAAAATTCTTGGGCGACACGAGAAGATTAAAACCATTAAACTTTTTGATGAAAATATGCTAGCCATTCCTTTCCAAATCCTCTAATTGCTCATTATGAGGAAAGGGTTTTGGATCACCAGTTTAGTTCAACCCTTACTACTAAAGAAACCATACTATATGGTGGGTATCGCTAACAGGTAGGGTTTGCAAAGATGAAGTAGAGCCATAACATCGAGCCTAACAATACATGTTGTAATGATTCAAGCGATGGGCAGGGTGTTTAATCAAAAAACATGTGAAGAGTTTTGTGAGGAAACTCGAGACCACGCTAAGGAGTAATGGAATCATTTACATTGTATGCCACCTTGGTAGTGAGTACAATCTAGGACCAAAGTACTCAAAACAACATAAGTGCACACATCATGGTTTGATTACAAAGTTGAATGGATTTACAAAAAATCGAATAGTCAAAAGTTTCATGAAAGAAATATGATCAAAATCAAACCAAAATCAATACAAAAAAAAATATCAAATGGTGCAGAGGTCTTTAGTTCATACAACCATTAATATATTAGGCATGCTTAGAATCAAAAGGATCACAAACAAGGAGAGCAACATGCTCATGGCAAGAAATCACAGTGCAGCAATAAACCATATGAGCAATTTCCTTTAATGAAATTTTCGAAAACATAATGGAAATCCAATTTGCAAGTTTTCATGCTTGCGATCATGAAAACTTTAGAGGCGATGAAGGTAAAATCCACGATTTACAATTGTGGTTTGAAGCGCTCATGAAAGAGTAATAAAATTCATGAGCTTTGTGCCAAACTTATGTGGAGTCATTATTTATATAATAAAATAACAATAACATTATTGCTGCCAACAATGGCGACATCTGCGGGGAGAAGCCGATTATCTCTATTACGAATGAGTTCGGGTTTAGAAAAAAATGAAAAACTTCAAATTGAAGAACAACTGAAAAATCCATTTGAACATCTCAAATAATCATAACACAGTCCAGTTTTAGATGACTTTTGTTTTTAAAGAAATGAAAAATGGTGACAAACTTGGCAAAAGAAAACCACGATGTTAAGTTAAAATCTTCGATATTGTTGACAGAGCCACTATTTCCATTAGGCATCCATAGCCTCGACAAGGATGTCAATTAACCCTCTGTAACATCTGTATCACCGGTAAATTTTTCGTCGAGCGAGGGACGTTTAAGGCCAAAACGAAATCCATATCTAAGAATTTTCTTTTGCCTGACATCGCTTCGCTGCCGGCGGTTTGTTCCGATACCCGTGAAGTTATCTTGGTGTCGTGCATGCATTTACCCACTTCCTTTGGAACCACAATGCGATATCCCGATGGGTTTTACAAACACTTCCCGTCTCACGAGAGTTTATTAGGTATTATACTTTTTTTTAAAATATTCAATAGGCGGTGGTGAAAACTTCAGAATCTTTATGGTACAAACTTTTAAAATTTTTCATGTTTTCCTTCATCAAGATCTAAAAATAGTTCAAAAACCAACTTTCGAGAACAGGGAGACATCATTGAGTTTCTCTCTTAAAACAGGGTTTATCGTAATTTTTTATAGATGGTCATGAATACTTCGAGAGCTAATTTGAGAAATACAAAATTTGATGTTGACAACTTGATTATTTTGAGGGAAGTATTATGTTTTCTTTATACAGGCAGCTCATGATACTTGAGCATGTGTATTTCAAGAAGAATGACAATGGAAAATGTAAAATAGAACAAACGAGAAAAGAAAAACAAGCGACAGAAAGCTCATGAGAAAAATATTTACAAGGGGTGTATGGGAGCATCATCAGGAAAAGTACATTTTTAGATCTTGGCCATTCATAGGAAGGCGTCACAGTTGTCCCTCTAAATTAAATTGAAAGGCTGAGGACTGATTTCTCGTAATTAAAATGGTCCCAACCACAGGTTTTTGAAACTTAGTATTCTCTCCTTTTCCCTCATGAATTTTGTCCCACTTAAGGACAAGGTTGCCTACCTTGAAATTTCTATCAGAGGTAGGATTGGAATCAAACCAATTTTTAACAATGAGTTGATGTTGATCGGTACCGTTTAAACTGAGCCCTTACTTCCTTTAACTTTAGCAAAGCATTAATTTGACTCTCCAAGGGAGGGCAGTCTTCTTCCTGAACATTCTGTGATAACTGCAGAGATGAAAGAAGGACATGCGGTGGAAGAAATCACTTCCCTTAATAAGTGAGAAAGAAAGGTGAGTTACCTACAGCAGTTTTAGGAGTTACCCTATTAGCTTAAATTCGCGTTTAATAGTGCGTTATACCAATTTTTATGGTTTTCAGATACCATTCTCTTGATGATTTTGATCGAGGGTTTTTGTAGTTGGTCACGCCGTCGTACCTTAGGGTTAATAGGCGAGGAGTACTTTAATTTTATTCATTTTTCTGAGAGAAATCATTCATTTCAAGAGATGAAAAATAAGAAGCATTGTCAAATAGCATTGGGAATACCAAAACAAGTGATAATATTTGAATTGAGGAAGGATATTACCTGGCTGGTGTTTACAACTTTTAAGGGCATGGCCTCAGACCATCTGGTGAAATAATTAGTGGTTGTTATGATGTATTTATGTTGCTTTGAGGATGTCGGATTGATTGGACCTATAATATCCCGAGGCCCCTCTTGAAAGGAGTCTCACAGAAGCCGGTTGCGATTAGGAATCTTTGAGTTCTGTAATCGTCCAAATTCCTTTTGACAAATTACACTTGTGGCATAAGGGCATGGCGTCTTTGAAAAGGAGTGATCCGGTAATATCCTTGCTCTTAATACTTTTGGGTGGTGGTGTCTCCGCAAATGCCCTGACTTCCCTTCATGTAACTCCAATGAACTTTTGCCTTCGTTTTTCAAAGGCCGATTGCATAAGTATTCCATGAAATTTTTGAAAACAAAATCACAGTTAATCAGCTGAAGAGAAGCAATTTTTAATCTTAGTGCTCTCCTTTTGGGGGATCAAGGTGATGGAGAGCGTCAGGTGTATAAGACAAAGGGTGATAATAGATGCGTACGAGGGACTAACAAGGTTTTGTGCATAACAAATTTGATTTTGATGAATAGCGTCTGGATTTAACATATGAGTTTCATTTAGATGTTCTATAGTTGAATCAACAACCAACTTACATAAACCTTGTCCTCCAACAATTTGTGTTGGGGTGATTTATATATCATATTCTTGTAATATATGACCCATTTTCCCTTTTTCACAGTTCTTTACTGCTTTTAACAAATTTACGAGGGTAGGGACAATGATTTTTTGTCCTAGATTTATTGAATAAGATCAAAGTGTTTACTGCTTCAAAGCAGTAACCTTGTTGATCAACGGGTAATTAAGTTCTTCTCAACTTTAGGGCTAAGCTCGCAAAGGCAATTGGGACTTCATTGTTTTCAACATTCTTTTGGGTTAGGATAGCGGCATAAGAACGATCAGAGGAAATGTGTAGAGGTGAGAAGTCTCACAAAAAATAGGGCTCATTAGGGAAGGAGCATATACTATAGCCTTTTTTATTGAATCAAAAACCTATCTTTCTAAAGGTCCCCAATGGTAATATACATCCTTTTTTATTAGGTTCTATAATGGTCTCACCATTTATGAGAAAGGATTGAGACGAATCTCTAACAAAGGATTTATCGTCCTAAGAAAGGTGCATGGAATTTTTTTTGAAGGAAGGAGGCGGTTCAAAATGACTTGGGTCCTTTCAAGTTCAATAATCATCCATGTTTGATACAATGAATGCGAGGCTTACCTTGTTCTCAGAGACATATTTTTGGGATTAAAATTTGGTACTACGACCATTTGTGGAACATGTATCTTAAATAAGGACTAGGAGATCCCTTTATTTTTAGGAGAAAGGTGGCGTCATCTAGGTAAACTACTACAAATTGATTGATTAAGCTGTGGAAAGTGATATCCATCTCTCTCTGAAATGTGGCACCGACGTTTATGAGCCTAAAGGGCATCTTTCTATAGGCATAGGCACCCCATGGAGTACATAAAGTGGTCTTCAACTGGTCTGGGGGAGACATAAGGACTTGGTTATACCATGAAAAACCATCCAACAAGGATAAATTTTTCGAACAGTTACCTATTGAAGGATACTTGCTCCATGGAGGAGACGGGGTAGTTGTCTTTATCGTGGGGCCATTCGGTTGGTTTCGTAAATCGACACATAGTCGAATTTAACCACTCTTCTTCTGGACAGGGGACAAGATTAGAGACCCACTATGTATTGCCTTCTTTGGAGAGACTATTTTAAGCAGTTCAAGGGTTTTGTTTAATTCCTTTACTTGATTGTTGGTTAGCATTTTGGGTCATCTTTCTTAACTTATGTTGAAAAGGTTGGGTCACGGGGTTTCGTAGGAATAATGTGTTGTATGATGAGAAATTGGGATCAAGGTTTTAGGTGCGATGGTATGTCAGGGCAAGAACATCTTTGAATTCCTTAAACATATTAATAAATGATACCTTTAGCAGGACATCCCAACCCGAAATTGATGTATTGTGGGTTGTCTTTAGTTCCCCAAATTTACTTTTTCATGTGTCAGGGAAGAACTATTTGTTTTACAATTCACTTTTATGAACTATAGATGAAGATCATAAAAATTTTCTAATCTAACGATAGATTTTGGGATAGAGTTTACATATCCGATGCAGACTCTAGGGATCTTGGATCTGATATTACTGGTAAAATCATTGAGGTTTTCATCATTGGTGCAACAGGCAAATTACTACCTGGAAAGTTTCTTCCGTAATGCAAAGCGATGATATATTGATGCGTCGTGAAGACTCTCCGGTTGTGATGTTGTCAGGATAGATTACGAACAATTGATGAGAAAATGCATTCGAATGGTATAGGAAAAAGTTTTGAGGCGGCGTTAGCTAACAAATCAACCTCGAAATTATTCGATCTTGGAATAGGGTATGTTAAGCGCCAAAAGCATTCATCAAATTCCTTACCTTAGTCTGATAGATTTTAAGGTGCGGAGATAAACAGTGGATGGGTACACCTGTCTAACCGCGATTTCTGAATCACCAAATATAGTCGAATTTTGAATGTTAAAATCCCAGTGCTCACGAGACCTTGCATAGGTGCCACCGTGATACGCGTGTTGTTTGTGCATTCAAATTCTAACCGAAAAGCAATCAAAGTCTTGTTACCTCTTGGATCAATGAGCAGCACCTTGCACCAGCTCCTTCCTTAGATTTTGACCCATCAAAGTAAAGGGACCAAATTTGATTTTCATCAGAAGTGTATGTGACCACTGAGAGAAGGTTGTTGGCTGTGTGCATGTCATAATTTCAAATTGTTGATACGGGTCAGTAATGGGAGAAGTTTCAGCCATGAAATTGCGGAAAAAAGGTATCCATCCCACAATATTTGGTGAATTAGCTTGATGAATGGTTCATTGGGATCATTTAAATCCCGATTGCGTGAGCTTAAGATAACATTCATGATTTACATTGATTTTGTTGGGATTTCCATTCTCTGGTAGCCACAAGTGAGACTAATCGGTTGTAAAATAGCCATGTAATTGTTATGACCAATCTCTACTTAAAACAAACCATATACTTTGGGATATCTACAACAATGATATCAATCACTTGATGATTTGGCTAGATGATAATCCTAGCAAAGCACATTTTTTTAATTTGCCTATCACTTTAACACTAGTTAGATCAAGATGGATGATCTTCAAGCTGGATGGTTGAACTCATCATTAATCTTTTGACAAACAGAACAAGGCATTATGTTTGATGATGCACCAGAATCTACCCGATATGATTATGTACAATTCTATTGAAAATTTCAAAAGTCAATAAAAGGGTGGGACATTTCTGCGAATATTAACAGCAGAAGTTTGTTGTTTTAATGGCGACCTCGGCTGGATTTATCTACATTTTGTTACACTTTTTATAGCAAGATCTCTTTTATCCAAGGGTCTTGGCGTCATTTTGGCGGGGACCTTTTGAGGTGTTTTGGGGGTGTTTTCAACAACCTTGTTGTTGTTCAGATTGTTGTTATTGTTGTTTTGCAATATTAGGCATCTTTTGTAAAGAAAGAGAATTTTAATAATTCGTGAAAATGTTAGCCTAATATTTTTTAGATCCTCGATCAAATCATACTCTAAACTTGGAGATGCTTTTGAATACATTTTGATTTCAATTGATTTAGACCATTTTGGAGGTGCATTAGTTACAATTTTAGAAGAAGACTTATTTGCAGTCTTGCTCCTAGTATTATAAGAGTGCACAGTCTCAAAGTTAGCTTGAAAAAATGCTATGCGAAAAAGTGTCCAAAAATGTTGGGAGAGGATTAGTCCTCTTCCACTATCTCTTGTTCAACTACTTCTTAAGGAATATCGGGGAGGAATCAAGGTATCATGTGCTTCTAGAATCGTTTGAATATCAAATTGTAAGCTTTCTAGATTTAGGCCTTCAAAATTTGAGTTAGGTCGGTTTGTGGGAAAAGGATTCCTAAAGGGGGTTTATGGGACCTTTACTTGAAGAAGTCTTCTTGATACGAACTTTTCAAATCTATAGCAGTTAGACAACACGAGCAGCCGTCTATAAATTTTCTAGATCTAAACTATTTGGTACGAGTTTTGTTTTGGGGGGTCTAGGAAGGATTACGATCTTCTTCTTGGAGGATGGAATAGTCTACACCTCCTTCAATTATTAATATTTTAAGTGAGAATATCTTTCTCTATTTTGAATTGCTTCTTCAAAGGATTCTAACAATGTGGATTTCTTAGACCTTTTTACCCAAATGGCTATGTTTTGATGTAAGTCTTTTGTGTAGTGTGCGAAGATAAGATTTTTGGTAGGCATCGAATGCAGTGAGTGGGTTCTTTAACATTATGAACCTTTGATTAAAGTCTTTTTATCTTTTCTTTGGGGTTCATATTTAAACTAGAGTTCAGACTAGAACTTGGGAGACATCGTCACCAAATTTCTCAAGGAAACATGACTTGAATCTATCCCATGACACAATGGTGTGGGGTTGTTGAAATACTATGTAGAGGCATTGCCTTCAAAGGCGTAGGGAAAAAATATACAGACTACATCTTCAGGTGTTCCAACACTCACAGGAGCCTAATGCCCTAGCATAATTTTTTGATATGATCTTCGGCAATTTGCTTGAATCTGGGTCAAATTTAAGGAGCCATTTCTCCATATGTTTAGGAAAAGGATGCTGGGGGCGGTGTATTATGCATCTTGATTGAACCAAGGTTTGGCAGGATTATTCCGAGGTAGCCCATGGGTGTGGGTGGAATCGAAGGCTGAGATGAGGCGCCTTAGTCGATGATTCTTCTCGAGGAAGAAGAAGGAGATGAAGGGGTGGTGATGGTGGAATCCCAGATCTCTGCTGTGGATTGAGGATTATGATCTGGATCCGTGGGGTTTAGGGTAAGATCAATACCTTCCAGTTTCTCCTTGATATCAGAGAAGTCTAATCGTTGGTTCAAAGGCCAACCTGGTTACATGCGTCACGGGCTAAGGCAGCGTACATTCTTATGAGGGATTGACAAACAGGCTGTATGCGTTGATCCACAGGGGATTTGGAAGTAGTTGGTTCAATGATGAATTACAGTGGTTGTCGTTTGATAATGGTTGTTGTTTGAGGGACAATGTTGTCATCACGGCGACTTCTTGTTACTATAGGTGGTGGTGGGTGGGGAGGACTCTTCGGCCTCCCTCGTTGCCATTAATAGTATTAGGCCCCTCTTTCTAAGCGCCATTGTTGGCCAGGCCGAAATTGGCCAGCTCTAGATCCATTTGGAAGAAGTGAATCCAGTCAAAGGGAGGTTGTCTAGTGCTTAAACCATTTGGATTAATTCACTCCGATGGATTTAGAGCTCCGTTGGGCGATCTAAGTTCTAAAGAAAGAAAAATAACTAAAGGAAAAACAATAACACTAAATAACAATCTACTTCAAAATCATATGTGCATCTAATGTATATATATGTACAACATTTGTTGACGGGCGAAATTGACCGCTCGTCAACTGGAAGAGTGAATCCAGTCCGGGGTTGTCTAATTAACCCAAACCATTTGGATTAATTCACTCCGATGGGTTTAGCGGCTCCATTGGCCGATCTAAGTTCTAAAGAAAGAGAAAAATAACTAAAGGAAAAACAATAACTTACTAAATAACAATCACTAAAATCTATATGTACATCTAAGTATATATATGTACAATTTATTTAAATAATATATGTATGATAATTCTATATACAATCTATAAAAACAACGAGTTTTATTCTAAACTCGTAAAAAACAAATGTAAATTGGTTCCTTTAACAACAATAATAAAGAAAGTAAAAATACTATTTAATTTTTGGTTTGTTTTCTTGGGTGTATATATTCATGAAATCAAATATTAAACTACTTATTTGAACATAAAATTATAGATAATGGAAATCATACTATATATATATAACTTCTAAAATAAACAAGAAAAAAAAATAAAACAACAGACTAACCTAGTAATGCATCCAATGTCTGTTCAATAGAGAATATCCAACCGCCTTATCCAGGAAGTAAACCTGCAACGGATCTTAAGATCGTTCCGAACAAATGCGAAACGAATATGCTGAAAATTGAGTTATAATAACATAACATATAATGGATACAGTCGCAGTGATCTTTATGATTTGAAAGTAACTACGACAAGGTAAATATTCTTGTAAGAACTTGCATGTAAACATTCAACGGAAATTAGAGACAAATCTCCTAATTTAAACTGGGTAGATAATCACTGTGTATTGTATTTGAAACATAAGATATGGACATCATATAAAAGTGAATTATATCAACTTGCAATAAATCATGATGACGAAAACAATCACCATCTATTATCAAATCAAAATAAACATAACTTGAGTCAAAACATCATACAGAAAAGTTAAAGATGTAACGTGCATTCTATTCCATTCAAGTCTGTGATAAAATTCCCATACTCTTGCCCCATGCCGAGATGATCCAATGTTTACAAAATGAAAAGTTTATATAGGTCTCAAGAAACATAACCGTTTCCTATTCATGAGATCCAATTTGTTCCAAAAATAAAGGGGGATGCAACCTCCCTGATCTTACTAAATATCCAAAAACTAACAACAGTCTATTTCAAAATACATAATAGATATGACTAGGATATCTAAAAAGTGCTTCATATCATCTTTGAAATCATGGGTTCATAAATTATCCTGAAAGAAAAAGAAAATAGGAAAATCTCAGATATGTTTTCTTTCATCAATTTAGACAATTCAAATTTTCTTAACTGGCTACAGAATCTAGCGATTATGTAGCTAGTTATAATAGCAAATGAAATCTCATTTTATTGTATAAATAAAATAGGCTAATCTAATAATAAAAATAGTTTATTCAGTCAAATCAAATAACCTAACTTAAGAATGACAATAATCATACTATATAAAACAAAATCATACCTCTAATCATAAAATCAAATCGTATCATGAAACTTTGGAGTTAACGATAGCTGTAGCTACTTCTACGTTCTTAAAAATTACATGACCTGTGGTTTTCAAATGCTTCTCTTTATCTTGGATGATAGATTCAAGCCTGTTGTTCTCATTTGTTAAAACATCAACTTGGTCTTTTAAAAACTTGACTCGTGACTGAAAAAATGGGACATCAGTATAGTATCTGTCGATCCATGATAGGCAGACATCGCATTGTGACTGTGAGGCGTTTGCATCAGAACGAATAAGATTATGGATTAGAGAACCCTCCATATGGATAGTCGATTTATTGTAGAGGTGGATACCAGGAAACTCTGGGTTGTCCTTCAAACAAGGAGGCAAATTATCGACAAAGTTATAGGGTTGGTCAGGGTATAACCCGAATGACACAGGGTCTTCTTCCGCAAGGAACTTGTCAATTTTAGAGTCTGAGATTTCGTTAACTTCAATCATGTTGATCGGGTCTGCACGAGAGTTTTTTTTATTTCGAAGACTTCGAGAAATTAACCGACCATCTCTTTTGTTTTTGAAACTGACATCAACATTACCTTTTAACTTCTTTCCTGTAGGTTTCTTTACAGTTTTAATACAATCCTTTGTAATCGGTTGACTGTCCTGTTGAATGACCTTAGGGTAGATTGAAGGTTCGTTGTTAGGGGAAAAATCACAAGCCTGGGGAGGTGGAAGAGAGGTCGTCGGGTTGACAAGGGTTTCCTTAATGACTGGCTTATCTACTTCTCCCAATTCAGGGTTACCAAAACCATTTCGTGAGATAAATGAATCCCAACAGTCATTTTGTGAATCTAACTTATGTATGAGGATGATTTTAATCAGGCCATGATGAAAAAGACTTGAGTCTGAACTCTGTTTCTTAAATCTTTTCCCCATTTTGTATAGACTTCTGTGTAAGTAGTATGGCATGTTCAAGTGGAAACCCATAAAACTCATAAGAAAGCATAAATGATATATAAAAACAAGTCTGAACCACCCCTCACATGTAACAAATTGTTTCACCACAGCTAGTAAATCATGCTACGAAACTTTTAGAAATGATTTGGCATACCTATGTCGCAACTGGTTATTTTTCGCAATGTGAACAACAGGGTCCAGAGGACTTCCTCCACTTTCGAGTTTTTAAATCATTTTTGACCAACCACTGGCAATCCTGTGGCTTGACTCAGGAACTCTTCGGTTACTTCCAATTGCACATCAAAAACTTTTTCCCTACAACCATCAAAGGTTAAGGTGAGCTCTTGGGCGACTTGAAGATTAAAACCCTAAAACTTTTTTATGAAAATATGCCAACCATTCCTTTCCAAATCCTCCCTAGAATTATCATATGAGAGCAGGGTTTGGATACTGTTTTGTTCAACCCTTAATACTGGAGCCATACTGGATGAGAGGTTAATCAACGCATAGCATACATGTAGGGTTTGCAAAAATGAAACAGAGCCATAGCCCCGAGCCTAACAATACATGCTGTAATGATTCAAACGATGGGCAGGGTGTTTAATCAAAACACGTGTGAAGATTTTTGTGAAACCCAAGACCATGCTAAGGAGTAGTGGAAATCATGCACATCGTATGCCACCTTGGTATTGAGTACAATCTAGGACCAAAGTACTCAAAAAAACATAAGTTCACACATCATGGTTTGATTGCAAAGTTGGGTAGGTTTACAAAAATTGAATAGTCAAAAGTTTCATGAAAGAAATATGATCAAAAATCAAACCAAAATCAATACAAAAAATCGAATATCAAATGGTGGGGGTATTTCGTTCATACAACCATTAATCTCTTAGTCATGCTTAGAATCGAAAGGATCACAAACAAGGAGAGCAACATTCTCATAGCAAGAAATCACAATTCTGTAATAAACCATATGAGCAATTTCCCTTTAATGAAATTTTCAAAAACATAATGGTAATCCCAGTTGCAAGTTTTTATGCTTGTAGTCATGAAAACAAAATTTGAAGAGACGATAGGTAAAAAGTGACGATTTACAACTGTGGTTTCGAAACTGCTCATGAAGAGTAATAAAATTTCATGACCCTGTGTAGGTAGCATATGTAGGTCAATTTATTTATATACTAAAAATAACAATAACATTATTGCTGCCAACAAACCCTTATGCCGATCGATTTGAATCCACTAAACAAGTTGTTGAATGGTGAAACATGGTGCTAAGCCATGGATATAATCCATCAAGGGATGTGCGCAGGTGTGTCTATGTATAAATGTTACATGTAAGTGCCCAGGATATATAAATTTGAACATGTTCAAATTTATATTCAATCTTCAATCATTTTCTTGAGAGATTTCAAGTTAACAAGTTCTTGTCTTGTGCAGGGTTTTTTGGTATGTTGGAATCAAAGATGTAAATAGATCAAACCCACATGATGTCAGTACAATACCTGGGACAAGAAAAATACATTTAGTTAAAACAAAATGTTTTCAAAATGGTTTTGCATTTGATAGACGAAACGACTCTTGTTTTTGTTCAGTTTGCATAGAGGACACATAATCCATAGATATTTGTGAGAACGAAAATACAGGATATGTTAAAGCTTGGAGACATACTAAACTTAATGTAAAAGGGAAAATGCCACTTGCAAGCTCAAAGGCGATGAAATCAAATGAAACTATAGTGTCACTTGATGGCGATAGAGTTTCTAATCTTGTTAGAGAAGGAAAAAATTTTATGTTTAAAATTTTTCAAATAACTTGTAGATACATACTTGTGTGATAATCTAACACAAATTATTTGTTGTCCAATATATCCAATTATTTGCAAGAGATGTTTTTTCCATGGTTGCACCTATAGACAACACTGAAAACATGAAATATTGTTTGATGTGATGCATGGAACAAAAGATGAGGCTATTAGAAGATTTTGATGATAATGGTTTTATATATGAAAGAGGATCCATTGTATTGAAATGATATTTTTTTCAAGAAACCCATCAAACCGATACTCATGTTCACTTTCAAGACTACCAGTCAGATGTCACGAGTTGTCAATATAGTCATTTGGTATGTGCAGTGCGCATAATGTTAATAGAAGTTCAATAAAAAATAAAAATAAAAGTTAGAAAATGGAAAATGTCTAAAGTCGATCATGAACGAATAATTGAAGATGGAATACCATTACGTTGTTTTTAAACAAACTTGGCACATGTGTACATTCCAGAATTTTTAATTTTTCATTGAAAGT
>SNQJ01S0043930.1:159225-177645 GCA_010110895.2 Picea sitchensis | reverse complement strand
AGAATTTGTAAAATATGGACTGCAATATTGCTTTGCTTTGTTTTTAATGAACATAAAAAAATTGTAAAATCTGGACTACAATATTGCTTTGCTTTTGTTGAAAAATTAAACGAGAGTGTGGTAAGTAATATTTGAAATTTAAGAGACAGCTTGTAAGCAAGGAGTCTGAGGGAAGAGTTGGCTGTGGGGGGCAGCCCTGTGGCCAAGCCGTGGGTGGGTGGCACAAGAAAAGGGAGTATTCGTTATTGACAACATGTGGTGCATAATTTTTATCACAACTATTTTTCGATACAGATCAAGAGCGAGTTACTAATACACTTATTTATATACTATGCACCCGTTTAGGTTTCACACACCATTCATAAGGAGAGAAGAGAGAAATTCGTCATTTTTTTTTTAAGTAAGAAGTTTAATATATTAAAATCCTTCAAGAGGCAAAAAGGAGTTCCGAAATATAGATATAGTCCTGCTGTAATTACTGGACTGCCCCAACAGAGGGGAAACCAGCCCAGTCAACAGATTAGTCAGCATAAGTAAAGTGATGAACTGTAAAGAGTAAAGTCCTAGACAGCCTGGACATCAGTAGAGACTAAAAACAACTGACACGACCTCTAAAAAAAGCAAGGGCCTAGACGCCTAACATGTAACCTGGCCAGGTGGCGTGGAGATCCCCGGTCCACGGTTCCTCCTCGACATACGTCGCCCCGTCCGCCCATTGCACCTCGACTTCCTCTTTGGTCTCAGTTCCAAATTTATTCTTCGTGGTATCCTGCGACGGTTGCTTGACATAATTCACCTCCTCAACCATGGTCTCGCGCCCATCCCATTCCATTTCAGACTCTACTGCGCACTGCATTGTGACATCTCCACCTTCGGTAGCTGCACAGGGTTCCTGCTCCGAAGTCGCGCGCAAATTGACCTCTCCATCCTCGGTAGCTTCACCTGGTTCCTTCATAGAAGTCGCTCTTGCCGGGTCCGAGTGGAGAGCTTCGTTCATGGCGGAGAGGAGCTGAAGGAAGAGCGCCACCTTTTCATTTGTAGTTTGCAATCGAAATTGAATATCGTCCACCCCCTGGTGGAGTTCAAAGACTAATCCGTAAAGGATGGATAGGTTGTCTTTGATCTGTTTTCCATTGATGGAATCAAAGGATGGGTTCCCATTGTTCCCAGGCTTTCGCGAAGAAGGTGGTTTCTCGCCTCCTAAGTTTCTTGGAGAAGCCGAGAGTGGTGTAGGGGTCGGTTCAGCCACAGGTGGGGTGAGGAGGAGATGCAAGGCTGAACAAAGCTGCCGGGGGATAATTGCTAGGTCGTTGAGGTGCAGAATCGGCGGAGCGAGAGGGGTAGTGATGTGAGGCTCGGCTTGGAAGTGAAGGGAGGAGCAGGTGGAAAGTGGAGAGGGAGGCGAAACTGAAGGTCGACGAGGTCTCTAGGGAGAACCCCGCCGTGGCCTCCCTCTTGGCCGCGGCTTATGGTTAGGCATAAGGTACACGCAACAGAGGCAGAAGGTCTGGGGGTGAAAAGGAGCCACTGGGAACCAGGAAATTATAGCATGAGGCGTCCATGGCGACGAAGGGGGGAGCCCTTCAGACCACCAGCATAGACAATGGACGAAAACCAGGAGAAAATCCATATGAAATGCAAATTAGGAGTGTTTGATTGCATTAAATCCTTTCCCGTTGTGATTAGAGCTTATTAATGCCGCAGGAGGGTGGCGGGCGGTGGCATGAGCCCGTCACATGGCTCTGTGCCCCATTGACAGGAGTTGTCCTCCATCATGTGCCAAGTATTCACCACTAACACCCCATCCGGGGGGAGAAATTCGTCATTTTCAAAAGGTAGAGAGCAAAATTAAAAAAATCCATGCATGCTTAGTTGTTCATTTCGTCTAATTTTATGTTTTTATTTAGAGAAACCTTGTTGTTATTGAGTCGGATGGAATATCCTCTATCATCGGAGAAAGAAAATGGAGATTATTTTTACTAAACTATACCCTTGGCCATAGGGCTGGCCCCCCACGACCAAGTCACAGTCCACTAGACTGTGACTTCGCTGTGGGGGTCCAGCCTTGTGGCTAAGCCGTGGGCATGCCACAGGGGCCAAGAAATTAAATTTTAATTATAAATTATAAATTAAAATTAAAATTTAACAATACATCATAAAAAATAAAATTAAACCTAAATACTATAGGTAAGAGAAATACCTGGAGCTCGGCGCGCCAACACTCACAAACACCAACATGACCTCACACTCACAAACGCTCGAAAACGCTCGTCTACAGGACCTGATCCATCACAACCTCTACGCTCACAGATGCTCAGAAATGCCAATAAACTCCAATAAAGTTCAAAAATGTTACAAAATCGATGTGTGGTTGATATATAAATCATCTTTCGACTAAAAGATAGTTCAGTCAAACTATCTTTCAGCCGAACAATATTTCGATCGAAAGATAGTTCAGCCCAACTATCTTTTGGCCAAAAACATATTGTCGGATGGAAAATATCCTTCCAACTAAATTGTTACACGCAAATCGAGGGTGTCGTTACTGCACCGTTCGATTTGACGTTTCACTTTTCAACCAAAAAGTAGTTCGACCGAAAACAATAACTTTTGGCCGAAAAATAATATTAGTTCAGCCAAAAAAATGTTTTTCGAAATAATAGAGATCTGATTGTCACAAAAGTGTTACCCATCTCTGTGATTTCACCCTCTAAGCTTCCGCTTGGATTTATCCTAAAATAATTCCCTTTAAGGTTAATGTCTCGAGGGGAATTTGGGAGTTGACAAGCCTAGATACCAAAAGGGAGTTTATCATTTATGCTTTCAATTTTTAAGATACACTTGTTGTTGTATTGTTTCAATAAAGATATAGAAAATAAATATTTTTCCATTTTATTCATGATTATCCTGCTAAAGGATAATGAATTAAATTACACCTTGATTGAAAATCATGGCTATTCCTTTATCAAGGCTGTGTCCCATTTTAAGTCTTACATTATCTCTTCTCATACAATTTTACATGTGTGAGTTACTCCTGCTAAGATGATGTTAAATTGACCGCTAAGATGATGTTAAATTGACATGAATGGAGTGATGGGTGGGACAATTTTCTTTCTAATATTTAGGTGTATTTCCTAAAGATCATAACATTGAATTTTGTTTTAGGAAACAAACTATGAAATATCATAACAGGTGTTGAATTCTTGATCCTAAAAGACAACTCCATGATTCAATACTATCCCCTCAACACAATCAAAACCAACACATCTTGCAAGACCCTTGTCAAAAATATGTCCTCATCTATCTTAAAACCTTATAGTTCCATAAAGTATTGATTCCTAAACATAGTAGGGCCCTTAAGGATAAATATTGGAGATATAGATTGATCATAAGACTTCTTTTCATAGTGGGATTGAAGAATGACCCTATGAGGTTCTTGGATTTTGAGTGCGCTAGAATACTCTTAAAGTAAATGCATGGGGCCATATATGGAGGGAACTTTTTATACTCCATGATAACTCATAAGGTATTAAGGGTGGGTTACTACTATCCTAATCTCTTTCACAATGGACACGTTTGGTGATATCCCATGAAGCTTATTAAATTTGATTGACAAGTTTAAGGAGCTTTCCTTCCCATTATATCATGTATATGTTGATGATGATTTTAAGAATTGATATTAGATGTGTTTGGTTCAATAAAATTGATATTATCAAAGGGGCATGCATTCATATTCACTACAATTATCAAAGGGGCATGCATGCAAGCTTACTACAATTAATTATTTTACAAAGTGGCCAAAATCCATTTCTCTCATGGATATTTTGTCCAATCAAATCCTTCCACATTGCTAAGGGACCATGTTATAAGGACATGTGGCAATGTCACGTGCTTGATATGATAAGGGATTTGGAAGTGTTTTCCTTAGAAAATTTTCTAATTGTTTTCAAGAATGAACTTGATCTATCTAAAATTTATTAAATTAAACATTATTCAATTTGAAGCCTCTAACATATTTTAGTTCTCATTTTTAATATTCCTTGAAAATCACAATCCTTAGAATAATCATACTAAGTTCCTCATGGGAATGGAGATCCAAGTGGATTTGGGATCATGTGTTTAGTCATGATGAACAATTTTTTTGTGTCTGAAACTTTGAGTGGATTTTTGTTCTTGTGTTTCTCACTTTAAAAAATCAATTTGGATGCCTAACTCCCAAAATTGATGTCATTTCATAAGACTCTAGCGCCTATATAGGTTACAATGGATAATGCTGCATTTTGCAAGGTTTCCAAAATCCTCCATAGACTATGACTTGCCAATTGTTGTTGATATGTTTTGAAGGGTGAACCAAAATAATACATGGTGTTCTAGTTGTGTGCTTCATTCTTCATCATTACAATTCCAACAAAATTATCAAAAGGAAATTGCAAAAAATTTGATGAAGTCTTGAACTTAACAAAGACAAGGGAAGCAATGAAGAATGGAAGATTATCTTGTTTTGATGGAAACTAGAGGCTTGTATGCTTGGTAACATTTTATTGGTCCATGTGGTATTTCCCAATTAGTTATAAATACCAATGGAGATATTCCAGTGTGACCACCATGGTTTCACATAATGAGCACATTTAGAACATTGCAATTTGAAAGGAATTGGGTTGGATTGCAATGAAATTACTAATATCCTTGGTAAGATCAAAGGAACTTTAGACTTATTTATTATTTTTGGACCTTGTCAACATTATATGACTCTTACTGAATTCTCCTTACCTCTTACTGAATTCTCCTTACCACTTAGAGCTACTATTCATCATATTTATAGATGTCAATAACAATTTTTCATACAATTTTATACTTGTACATTTTATCACCCTCACCTATACTTTAACTTTTGTATCCTAAATTCTATGACATTGCCTAAAGAAATATTCACTTGATTATTTATCTTATGTCATCAAAGTCACTAAAAGTGATAGGTTGTCTAAGAACAAATTCCCTCCATTTTGTAGTTGAGAGAAAATAGAGGTTCTCAAAGAAAACAAATGAATGTTATTAGGAAATTTATAACAAAATTGGATGAGTTAGAGAAATCAAGGTTTGGAATTGTAGAAAACTTGAATGATTCAATGACTAAGTTGGGTATACCCCTTTTTTTAAAGAAAGGGATTTTATGTATGAGAAATAACATAAGGCTATTATTGATAGAACTAAAAGGGATTTTGATAAATATTTGGAGGGTAAGAACAAGGTGGAGCTAGAGGACATTAGGAGATAACTTATAACACTAATAGTGGAAAATTATAGAGTCTAAACCATCCTAGAATTCATAAGGGAAATATCATTGAAATTGGAGGATTACATACATATTTTGACTAAGATCATGTGAAATTTGGGACCATGAAAGGATTACATCATAAAGGTGTTGGCCCAATTACAAAATATTCCTCCAACTTAGAAACCGCCTCAACAAAGAAAACAAGCCCACCAAATCCACCTCACTCTTAAAATATATGAAACATGTCCTTTATGAAAATAGATTTTTGTTCCTTAACAAAAATCTACTTAAGGAAATACGAGTTGTTTATGTAAATTTCCAACATCAAACAATGAAAATTTCTACCAATATTTCTTAATCTATAGCATTCAACCAATTACAAAAGTGAGAAATGAAGTTGAATATAATGGTTCTACCATATAAATAGTGTTACTACACTTTTCTGGTTCCCTTCTCTTTCTTTGTTTTCTACTTTTCCCATCCATCTCTTGAATTCTCTTCATGTATCCCAATTTTCTAGTTTCTCGCAAATCCCTAATCTTATTCATATTCCTCCTTAAAAAATATGTGAGTACATAGAACTAGCTAGAGTGTGTTGGCTTCAGATTCTATTACCATTTATATTTATGTCTATTGATATTCCAAGTTCTTGAAATTTCAATTTATTTTGCATTTGTATAAGTTTTTTCCATTTGGGCTCATCTCTAACTCGATCGATTATAAAAGGAAGAAATGAAGTTGAATAAGAGTGTTCTACCATATAAATATTGTTACTTTCTACAATTTTTGAGTTCCTTTCTCTTTCTTTGTTTTATTCCCATCCTTCTCTCCAATTCTCTTCATGTATCCCAATTTTCTAGTTTCCCACAAATTCCTATCTTATTCATCCTCCTACTTCACAAATATATGAGCACATGGAACCGACTAGAGTGTGTTGCCTCTACATTTTATTAGCATTGATATTATGTCTATTGATATTTTGGGTTCTTGGAATTCCATTTTATTTTGCATATGTATGAGTATTGGCCATTTGGTCTAAAATGATTTCTTCCCATATTCATACATGTTTTTTGTTATCCTATTAAATGACATTTCCTTTTCCTAAAGATTCTAATACTTTGGGGAAATATTGATGCAATTTTGATTTGTTTCATTCAATGAGTGTGTCACAAATTTGATGGTCTAATGAATACATATGTTATGTACAGAAATTTCATGCTCCCTTCTTCTTTGTTTAGATGTTGTTTACATACACGTGTCTTTCAATCTCTTCTGTTAGCTGATAATTTCTCAAATTCATATGGAAATAACAATGTAACATGGATACCTTTATTAGTTTCACATGAACCTCTCTTCTCATTGTCTATTTGGAGAAACTTTCTATTATATTGCCTTTTCTTTAAATATGTTCATAACAAGGCCTTTTTTTCCATTTTATTCCCTATAGTTTTCCAATATTCTCATTAAATATTTCTTAAAAATAAGCAATAGCCCAATGGTACTCTATAAGAGATTCTCATTTTCAATAGGGAGCAACGCCCTCTAAAATTGAATTAGGAGTTCCTAATCCGTAATCAACAAGTGTTAGCAAATTCTATATGGATCCTCAATGTCGTCATAACTTCGAGAATCATCATGAAATAATTCTTATTAGCAAGAAGCTATATTTTGCATGGTTGAAGAAAGGGGCTTGAGACCTTTAGAGTGAGCTCTTTAAAAACAAGGATATTTTAGAGTCATTCTATATTTCCACAAAAAATCATATGAGAATAAAAATTGTATCCATCATGAATGCTTTCTTAATAATACTAACAAATAATTCAAGGATCATAATAACAAGTTAAGGATCGGTGTGAGATTTATTGTTCGAATTCAATATATAATGTAATATATACAAAATCAAAATTCTCCACTACGATGTAATTATTTTATTCTACCAAATAGATATATTCATCCAAGAAATAACACATTTTGGGAAGTTATGAATAATTCTAAGACTTTGATACTCTTTATGATCTTATACTTCAATACCAAACCAAACCAACCTTGTTCCATCTTCATGTAGGGAAACCTTAGTGTAGTTTATATGACAAACATATACATCAACTCATGTCAAATTCATGTACCTTTATTTTGCACTAGTAAATAAAGACTTTATACATTCTAATTAACTAACAAAGCTAGGAAACCACATGATGCTTACAAACATAATATTGTCCATTCTTTAGGAATTCYATGAAAGTAAAACTTGCACATAATMTTGTTCATTCTTTGGGAATTCCATGAAAGTAAAACTTGCACATTCTTGTATATATAGAAATACCTATATTTCATTTTATTTTTTACTTTTTTCTAGTTTCCATATATGTCTAAGTCTCTTAGTYTCATTTTATTTCTTTCTARTTTCCATATATGTATAAGTCTCTTAGTCTCATGATAGGACTAGTCTTACAATTTATATATGTATAAGTCTCTTAGTCTCATGATAGGACTAGTCTTACAATTTATGTATAATTTTTAGCACAAAATTTTTGGGTTACCTTTAAATGTGCATTGCAATATATAATAGAATTTCACAATCATATTAAATGTTAAACACTTGTGTTATATTAGTCATTTTATTGAATTTATTTTATTTTAATGGATAGTTATTTGAATTATATGATATTTTTTACAAATATTTTTATCAAATTAGTGTTTTTATCTAATTTTTATCTTAAAAATATAAATAGTTTATATCTAATCAAGTGATGATTTCACCCATTATTTTATTTTATCTTATAAGAAAGAAGAGTTAAAGGAAAATCAAAGAGCATCAACAAAAATTTAGAGATCAATTTTATATCTTCTTACTGATTAATTAGTTTCATCTTTTTAATTTTTTTTTAACTTCAAATTTGTATATACATATTTATAAATTAACTTCAAATTTGTATATACATATTTATGTATTTAAAATTATTCAAATTTATTAATTTAAAAATACATTTTAAAATCATAGGTTTTAGTTAATAAGAATATGTAAATTTCTTAATTTTAAAATATCCTTGAAATGATTTGTAATTAACAATTTTTTATCTACAAACTAATTCAAATTTAACAAAAGTACAATCATGTTCTCCACTTTAAAGAAAGAACAAAGTTTCTAAGTGAATATTAATTCTCTCAAAATGAAAATGTTATTGAGTGGAGAGGATGATAATGGTTCAATTTGTAGATATTTTGTGAAGTCATCACAATGAATTTCCTATCTTGTTTTGAAATATTATAGATAAGAAAATATCAACTTTAATTTTGAAGCTTGATCATTCATAAATTTAAGGGAAAGAAGACCATCTTATAGATCTATAAAGCCATTACTAAGAAAACTTTAGCACATGCATCTTTGGTTTCCAAAGCTCTTTCCTAAAGGATCAATTTTGATCCATTTGTCTCTTTCCTAGAGGATTAAGTTTTGATCCATTTGTTTCCTTGGGCTTTTTACTCTAAACATTGTTTTTGAGGTCAATTATGAATAAGTTGTTGGCAAAAGACCTTAATTTATGGAAAATGTTAGATGTCCTTTTGAGTTTCTGTTTTCCTATAGAAATGGTTTACTAAAGTTCATTTTCATGGAGTCATAGATGGAGAGTATATGGTATCCTTAACCTAAGTCCAACTATGCATTGAGAGTTTTTAAATAACGTTATATTGGAGAGTGTGAGAATAGTGACTAGATGTAACCATTGGATTACAAAAGCCTTTCCTTTTAGTTCCAAATCTATTTTAAGCATGGACATGTGACAACGTTATGTGTAAAGGCAAAGGTAGCTTAAGATAAAATGTGGAAATATAATAAACACAAGTGGTGGAAATAATCCAAAACAAATCCCTAATGAGTGACACTCACAAACAATACATATGCATTTTATCCTATACATATTATAAATGATTTTATTACATCCTCTAAAGAATGTCATGTTGATACAAATAGAGAAAAGACTCAAAAACCATATTTGTCTCCCTAATTACTTATTTGAAGGTCTATAAATATTATAAATAGTTTTATTACATCATCTAAAAGATGTCATGTTGATATAAATAGATAAAAAAAACTCAAAAACCATTTTTATTTACCTAACTCCTTGTTTGAGGGTCCATCCTCTCTACAATTAGTTTGCTTGCATCCCTAACTATCTCTTTAGATTGTAAAGAGCTGGTTTAGATTATGAAAAAATAATACTCTAACACAAATAACAAATTTATGTTTACGAACTCCATCATATTCAAAGTAAGAGAATCCATGAATTGAAAAGGAATAAAAAAAAATGTGTAAAATTTGTGATAAACATTTAGTTGAATATCTAACTTTTAATTTTAATTTTAAAAAAGTTTGTTCATTAAAAATCAAATTATAAATATTTTATTTAAAAAATAATAATCCATATTTCCATACGTATTCATATATTCATAAATAGGTTATTAACTTAAATGCAACATATAACCTATATGACAATAAATATTCATTATATAACCTATATGACAATAAATATTCATTACTGATATCAATTTACTAATTATTAAGATAAATCAGAATTTATCCTTTGTTGATTCTGCAGTTTTAATGAAATAAAACATTCTATACCATTCTATTAAATAAATCTGTAACATACAAAGAATTTTATTGTTTAAAATTTGAAAACCATGGATACATGTGCAACAAAAGAATGAGTATTGTTGTTCAAACTAATCTTAAATTGTGAATGTTGTGAAACTTATATAATGCAGAAGTTAACTTTATTTTGGAAGTTACAGCGAAAGACAAAGTTACGTGAGGACCATGTTCCAAAAGAAGTGAGAATCTCTCATGTCACATGGCAACAGGTTTGATGACAAAATCAAAATCTTCACCATTGGCTTCCATGTCTGGGGATGGATGACAAATTTCCATCGTAGGGCCTTGGTGTGAGGTTTCAGCCTGCAAACATTTGACTTTGCCAACTATTTAATAATGGTGAAGGATTGCCCATGATTATTATTTTAACCTTTTGGACATCATGCGCTTTTCCAAGATCTGCCATTTTTACAAGACGGTAGAAGAGATATTTCGATGTTTGAAAGGGACTGAGGCGTTTGATAATTATTTATACAGTGAGGAGATGGAGTTGTCACATGGCGTGAAAAGGTCTTCTCGGTTGTTGACACACGTGATGCATCAGGCCTCGTGGCCGGCAGGGCCGAGTGAGAGATAAGGATGGATGCATGAGTTCGAATGGCAACAATTCCTTCTCGGTAAATGTAATGGAAGACTCCGAGTACAGAGACAGCAGAAGAAGAAATAGGGCTTCGCTTCTCTCTCGATCTCAACGCCGGTCGTAGATTTAACGTAGATCACCATCGCTGCCTGGAATTTTAAAACGATATTTCGATTTAAAGATGCTTCGTCAGAAACTGCAATCTCAGAGTTACCTTTAAATTTAGAGGAACAATTAAACATGAAGGGTACATTCTAAGAATTCATACAAATTTTTACAGGCAACTCATCAATTGTCTTTTCTTTTTATTACTAGCCAATTGGCAATTGGGCTGGCTTGGGTCCGACAATTATCACTATAACTTCTAGGTAAAGGATTTGAATTCGGAGAACATAACACTTCATATCATGATACTTGTCATTGAGCTATAACATTTTGACACTTTCCAATTTAACTGCTCCCTCAAACTAGTTAACTCGTCAATTATCATATTCTAAGAATCCAAACAAATTTTTACAGTTAACTCATCAATTATCACTTTCTAATAATCCATTCAAATTTTTACAGTTAACTCATCAATTATCACACTCTAAGAATCCATACAAATTTTTACACTTAACTCATCAATTATCACATTCCAAGAATCCAAACAAATTTTTACAGTTAACTCATAAATTAATCCATACAAATTTTTACAGTTAACTTATCAATTATCTTAATTAATCCATACAATTTTTTACAGTTAACTCATCAATTACAGTCTTTTTTTTAATTAATTGGCAACTGGGCTGGCTTGGGTTCATTAGGATAGCTACAACTATAACTTCCTGGTAGAAAATTTGAACTAGAAACTTCATCGAACATAACACTTCATATCATATTATTTGCCAATTGAAATATAACACTTTGGCACTTGTCATTTGAACTGCTCCCAAAAACTAGTTAACTCATACTTATGATATTCTAAAAATCCATACAATTTTTTTTACAATTAACTCATCAATTATCACATTCTAAAGATTCATACAATTTTTTTACAGTTAACTCATCAATTATTACATTCTAAAAATCCATACAATTTTTTACAGTTAATTCATCCATTATCACATTCTAAAAATCCATACAAATTTTTACAATTAACTCATCAATTATCACATTCCAAGAATCCATACAAAATTTTACAGGTAACTAATCAATTATCTTATCTGTATTGATATATTTCTGTCGTGAACAATAATTATTCTTTTTCTTTTTTAAAATTTGATCTGGCTAAGCCTGAGATGGTCTCTGTAACCCAATTTTTATGTTAATGGAAAGACTGATCAAGTGGTGGTTGGAATTGGTAGGTGTCCTGGCACATTCATGTTGACTCAGTAAGTAAGTGTAATTAACATGTGAAAGCCGTCGCATTGCACTTTTGATTTTGAACCGTTCATTACTAGCAACTTTTGGCCGGCCGTATATAATTTTCTTCTGTGAAACGACATTCAACATTCAAGTGGCCACATAAAATGTAATGTTGTGGGGTTATCAATTTGAGATGTATATGTGTAAGGAGGCATATGACCCGTGGTAGATTAGATGTAGCACTTGCAGAAATTGCAATCTATTTAAAACTTTACACAGTACTGTAGTTTGATGTAGAATCTTACTATGATAATATAGTTTGTTTTTTCTATTAGATTTTTTAAAATATTTTTTAATTTTCAATTTAAAATATTTTCATATAATAATTAGATCATAAATTCATAAAATTTATTTAATTAATGTTTTTAATGAATTAATTTAAATGGTTGAGTATTTTGAATTTTTCACTAACAATTAATTACCATAATCAATCTTGATAGTTTAGAGTGGGTACTATTGACTTTAAAAAATTCTTACTAAGTCTTAAACTAAATAAATATAAATCTAAATTTTATTTAGATTCATTGGAAACCTTGTTAGATATAGATATATGAGAGTAATAATTACAAAATATCCTTGATATAAAGACCTTTTTGTTTGTTTGAACAACCAATGACTTCTAGGTGAGATTGAATCAAAATGGAAGCAATATTATATTGGGTTAGAAGGGATTTATTGTTCCTCCACTCAATACCAAGATTGAACCAAAATGGAAGCAAACTTATATTAGACCACAAGGGATTTCTTATTCTTCCACTCAATGATTATGCTTTAGTCTCCTAAAGTAAGGGAATGAATTCTAAGATCCAATGTCATACACAATTTTTAAAGTAAAGCATATGCTTCAACTTGGTTATTAGAGGAAATTCATAGTTCCCATGCATAGGAAAATTCTTTTGTATTATTTTTAGATAGACTATATGTATATTTTCCTATTTCCTCTTTTCCAATACTAGGTGATGAAAAGTTAATTTCAATTGGCAAAATCAAAGTTTTCTCATTTTTTCACAAGTTCATTGCCACAATTTCTTTATTAACCTCTTTTATACCAAGTATTAAAATGTCAATGGTTCATTCAAAAAATCATATTCTTTAGTTCTCTATTTTTTAATATGTTTCATTTGTCACAATACCTACAAGATAAGATGTAATCTTTCTTACATTTATTTATAATTTTATAATATATAATATATTTTTCTTACATATATTTAGAGTTTTAATAATATAATATAAGTAATAAAGTGGCATGATGCTTCTCTCAAGGTAATATACTTATATTTAGAGTTTTAATAATATAATATAAGTAATAAAGTGGCATGATGCTTCTTTCAAAGTAATATATATATATATTTTTTCTTATATCATAAAGTAAGGGGTTTGTATTTTAACTTAAAAAGTTATTTCAATACCAATATTGTGAGCATTTGACTAGTTCATTGCAACAATGTACCAAATTTGAATCCTCTAAATTCAATTCATTTTACTTAATAATTATAATTTTTATTTAAATATAGACTATACACATCTCATTAATGCTAATTTGTAAAATGTTCCTAATTTATCTAGGTGTTGTAAACATTAAAGTTTACATTTTCCTTTCTTTCATCCTTGAAGTTTAGTAGAGAGAGATCTTCGCTTGCTCTTGGCTTGTTTTTGTTTTGAATATATAATTATTAATATATATGTGAATATTTAAATACTAACATTGATCTATTATATATCTATAATATTGATTTATTATGTATTTATTGTTGGGTTAATTTTCATATTGTTGTTTAATGGTTTATTGTTTTTCTTTCATTTGGTATTAGAGCAAGGTATGCATGGATTCTCTAGAAATATTGGTTTGATTATGGAAGACATGGATAGAGTAGATGGTATGTTTAGTAATGAAGCAAGTAGGTTCTTCCAACATCACATGCTTGGGCATGCAAATGTAAGCATTTATTTATTTTAGAGTTGCAAGTTAATTACATGTAAATGGGCATATGGTTGTAAGACCTACTAGAGATAGAACTAGGTGTGATTTGTAAACTATGGAAAAATTCGTGAAGATTTCAAAGGTTTTTTTGGACTCAAATTTTCAAATTTGCACACCAAAATGACCTTACAAGTTGATTCCTCTAATTTTTCCACCTTGAAAGTATTGAGATAGATGACAAATAATATAATGATCCAATCCAAATCAACATGATAGATAGTATGTTGTATTCCTAGAAACCCACTTAATAAACTTTCACGAGGTAAGTGGTTATTACAATATGTGTTTTGCATAATATATGCACCCACCCTCATATGATGGTGAATAAGAGGGTGGGCGTGAGGGAAGATATTTTGCAAAAAACATATGAGGTTGGGGTGGTGGAAAGAGATATTATGCAAAATACATAATATCTCCTCCTAGAAGGGTGGTAGGGGGAGATATTATCCAAAACACATATTATGTATTTTGCATAATATCTCCTCCCCCCCAATATGAGGTTGAGAGTGGGGGTGGGAGGATATGTTATGCAAAGAACATATCCCTTAATACAAGGGTGGGGTGAGGTTGGGGATGGGAGGAGATGTTATGCAAAACACATATTCCCCAATATTAGGGTGAGGGCTAGACGAGATACTATGCATACTATCTTCCCCCACCTCCACTCTCATTTTCTGTATTTTTTGTACTATCTCCCTCCACCCTCACTCTCACCCTCACCCTCATTTTTTAAAAATATGTATTTTGCATAATATCTCCCCCATATGAGGGTGAGGGGATATATTATACAAAATATATAATATATGTTTTGCATAATATCTCTCCCAATATGATATGAAGGTGGGAGATGATATTCTACAAAACACATATTATGTTTTAAAATGACATATCATCCATCATACCATGTAAAAACACCTAATATCTAATATGTGTTTTGCATAATAAATTAATATGTTATGCAAAACACATATCCCTCAATACTAGGGTGAGGGTGGTGTGAGAGGAGATGCTATGCATACTATCTCCCCCACCTTCATTTTATGTGTCTTGCATACTTTTTCCTCACACCCTCACTCTCTTTTTAAAAAAATATGTGTTTTGCATAAAATCCTTTCCATATGAGGATGAGAAGATATATTATACATAACACATCATATACTTTTTGCATAATATCTCCTCCAATATAAGAGTGAGCTAAGATATTTTGCAAAACACATATTATGTGTTTATGTGCTTGACATGTCATCCATCATACAATGTAAAAACGCCTAACTTCTCTCCATACAATTAAATGAAATGTTTAACAGATTTGTTTTAAAATCAATCCATAAGGGTACCTTACAAACTCTATCCCCATAGTTTGATACTTCCAATATTTGTCACTGGGTGTAAAATTCCATTCTATTTTATATAGTAAAAAGCATTCACACGATCCGACTGTTGAATCCTTCGATTCAAATCGGCAGTCAGATAGTGATATACAGTCTTAAATGGGACAAACATTGCTGTTAGACTCTGTCCGTTATCGGTTAGATAGATAGTTGTTGGTGTCTCATAAAATTTAAATTACAATCTTAAGCAAGTCAAATGATAATATATATTGCGTACAGTTCAGAATAAACTATTGTTTGAAATCAGCCCCCGCGCCGTACTTCATGAAGGGCCAACTATGAAAATTCTGAACTCTCAAATAAATCGGACTAAACAAATAATTAGGGGTCAGATAGGTTTTGGGAGGTGAGATGTGTTTTTGGTCCAGAAAAGTGTACACTATTTCCTACTTTTGGAAGTATTTTGGAAGGCATTCACTTTGGAAGTTCTGGCGTGGAGTTTCGAGCCAGAAAGTTTAAAGAATAATTAAAGTTGTGTGTGAGGTTTTTGATGTACTGGTGCATGAAGTTGAGGGAATTTGCGTGTCTTTTTAACTTTGAAGGATGGGAAGAGGGTCGCATATGGCACAGCAGGCGGCGGAAGGCCATGCACCACTGTTTGCTTGTCTCCTTATTCTTTACTCAATTGTCTCCTCAGTGGGACCTCAAATACTTCCTTGGGGAACGATATGCCGGCAGCTATTCCACACAGTTTTCACCCTGATTCCTAAGCCTTATTTCACACTAAACGTATTCATTTCTCGACTCTTGGAGATTCCATACAAATTCATATAATAATATCCCATTTTAAATATCTATACATTGCATATACGCAGATGTATTGATCATGACCCTGTGCTCATGGCCCATACCTCAGCTTGAAGCTCAACGTCTGATCTTCATATTTATTAATATTTGGGTGTGTGAGGAAGTGCGTCATCATCAATCCCCACATTCAATCCACGTACCTTCCCCTTGTTTTCCCAAGATTTTATTTGTTTGCGCATATCTCTTCGACGTGGGTTCAATAATTTATATCTTTATAATTTGAAGGGTAAATCATTTATATATTTATAGCTTGAAGGGTAATTCAGCCTATCCTCTTTCCTGAATGTTCATGCCTTGTCTGTTCCTGTTACAGGGAAGGAGCATTTGTGTTTGTAATTGTAGGGAAGAAGAGGGAAAGATCAGGACAAGCATGGCCTCTAACGTCTTATCATGAGACATAGATCATTCAAAATATAACTCTTTCCACATTCTTCATCACATTAAATTCCCTCAACTGCTCAGGATTCTGTTATTTGCATTGAATGCGAGCTACTGTTCTGATTTAACTTGTCATGTGTTGTGAGGTCAGACCTTGATGGCCTCCATGCTCCAAGATTTTCTATATAATGGTGCATTCAGCTTCTGGAGCCTGCAAGCCTGAGCAGATCAGTATGTGTTCAGAGTTTTAAAATATATATGCTTGCACATCATATTGTCTACATCTGCGGCTGCAATATTCTTTGTCCTTGCTAGATACGAGAATGATCCTTACAAGCAGCAGATCCTTGGGGTTTTTGAGAAGTATGATCCTCTACAAAGTGGTCATGGCTATACTGATCCTAGGATTATCTTTCCTACCATGCAAATCTTCAAAGCTAAACGGTGAAGGTAAATTAATCACCTATAATATTTTGTTCTTTCTACTGTAATCCCAACAAAAACCTAAAGTCTGCAATAGTTTTGTCTCTGTTGCTCATTAGAATGTATAGTCATATTATAGTCATTCATGTCTCTCTCTAATATCATCATGTAAAATCCCTGTACTTGTATTTTGCAGACAGTGTAATTATGTTTCAACTGCACCGGCAAGGCTCGTCAGTGCACTCTCTTGTCCGTGCACCTGGCGGGGATGATACAATCAGACCTCAACGTGTTCCAGTCATTAAAGTATGTCTTATCTATCTTCCATTATGCTATTGTTGATATATTAGTAATTGGGTTGCCACTTTTTGCATGGCTAAGGGTTAACTAAAACGTATTTTGGTTTGAATCTCGAAGAAACACTTCAAAACTACAATTTTATCAATTTTAAACTGTTGTTATTTAAAGGGGTTTTGTGTTCTTTCAATCAATCTAAAATGTGAAAATTGTAATTCAGACACCAGATAGAAAAAATAAGAAATTCAAAGAAAAATGCTGAAGTTTTGATGGGCTAAATTCAAAAAAAAGAAATTGAGGGACAATGAAACATTTTATTTAACAGTTAGACAATGCCCTAAAATTTGCTATATGTTTGTAGTCTTTATCTTAATCTATATTTTTTATGTACTTCTTGCAGGGACAGTTTCCTACAAGCTTTACAGGAAACAGGCGCATGTTGGGAGAAAATTTTGCAGAGAAGAATGTTAGGGAAGACGAGAAAAGTTTATCTAGAGCGCATAACAGATTTAATCTCGAGGGCAGTGGCCATGAGAACAAAGTGGAGCGTCCTGATCATCACCACCATCATCGTCGTCAGCATCGTCGACAGGCAGGCCATGAAGCAATTTTCTTCCGATCAAAGAAGAGACACCTGCAAGTTTCAGGCTCAACGACAGTGATAGTACATGAAGAATCGTCAAGAACTGAATGGAATAGCTTGGCCGCCAAGAAAACTAATACGGTCGCTTGGCATAAACCCGGTGAAAAATATGATGAGCCTACCTTTCATGTCGATTACAGTGGGCCCAAAACTCATCCTCCAAAGAATAACTAGTCCCTTTTACGCTGCTGCAACTTTTGTATCTTTCAGACATCACTGCCGATTTTACTGCCCCTACAATACAAAGAAGCAGACTGAGAACCCGATGAGAGCAGGAAGCCTGGTGCAGTTAGTTGCTAGCTTCTTACGCCATTAAAGTACTGATCGTCTACTTATGATCATAAAGGAAAACTATATCCTTCTTGAACTCTTTCAAGAAAATATATATTGTGTAATGGACGATGAGGGTATATTAAATTGGCCCGTCGTTTTTAGACTTTATAGACATTGTACTCAGACAGTTGGAAATTTAATTAATATTCTCTGTAATCTCTGAGAGCAAACGCCATCCCGTGTGGATTACATTAAGCTGTTTGTCTCTTTAAGATGCTTAACCTGCAATATCGATCAGGACTTTGGATAAT
>SNQJ01S0043930.1:137308-149285 GCA_010110895.2 Picea sitchensis | reverse complement strand
AGAACAACCTAAAGATATTTGGTTGTTCTTCAGACTTGTGACATGAGAGAAACATACCTTTTGAGGTTTCTCCCGTATGATTTGACACATGTGCTATGCCTGAGAGATGATCTGCCTGCTTCTTCCTGCATTCAGATTCATAGTGCCCATACTTTTTGCAGTAATAGCATTGTATGCTTGTTTTGTCATTTTATCTTCTCCCTCTGCCTCTTTGAGGCTTAAAACTATGATTCTGGTGTTGTTGTCTGTGACCTTGAAAATTTTGATGCTGGCTCTGTTGTCTGTTACCTCCATTCAAGTGTTGGTCAGTTGTAGTATTCCCTCGTCCTTGGTGACCTCTGCCTCTTCTTCTGTCTCTCCCTCTGCTGAAGGAGAATTGAGTTTTGAAGGCATTGGCGATTGACTCATCTGTGAGATGCAGTCCGGTCTCATGTTTCACAAGGGAACCAGTCAGTTCCTCTGTTGAAAAACGTGATAGATCCTTGGATTCCAGGATTGTTGTAACAACCATTTTGAATTTCTTTGGTAAACTTCTGAGGACTTTCGCAACTATGCGTTGATCAGTGATGGCTTCACTAGTCAATCTGATCTAGTTCATGATTCCCATGACTCTGGTCATAAAATGATCCACATTTTCAGACTCTGTCATTCTTAAAGTCTCGAATTGCGTCCTCAAGGTCTGTAGTTTGATTGTTTTGACCCTGTCATTTCCTTGGTAGGCTGATTTAAGGATGTCCCAGGCCAGTTTTGAAGTACCAGCGCCTGTGATTTTTGAGAAAATCGAATCATCCACAGAATTTTGAATCCATAATTTATCTTTATTTTCTTTGTTCCTCTGAGTTGCCTGAGCAATTCTCTGTTGGTTTGTCATCGTGGAAAGGTCTGCTAGATCTGGTTCCACATATCCAAGATCCACTGGATCCCAGCACTCTTGTGCTTGCAAGAAGGATTTCATTCGAAGAGACCAAAACTCATAGTTCTTTCCAAGAAGAATCGGACCTTGAGTTGGTCCTAAATTGCTAGAGGTTTCCATATTTAAAGAATTTGAACAAAACAGAAAAAAAAATGAAAATTTTTGTGTTTACCTGTTTCTTGCGCCTAAACCGGGTTTGCTAATTTCTTGCAGTGACATCGGAACTCTGCGATTCAAGATTTCGCGAGTTTTGACTTTGCGATTCTGACTTCGGGACTTCGTTATTCGAGTCCTCCGAAATCTTGTTTCTCCAACTTCCGATCGCCGAAATGCCGAAGAAATCTTAACGGCCTTGAATTGGCCCTTAGTCTCGGTGCAATGTGACCACGCGCCTAGATGTTAAAGCGCTGCCGGCGAAATGCCGAAATTTCCTTTTGGACAATTCAATGGTCCAGATCTTCGTGTGATCTAACAGTCCAGATTCTTTTGGGATTTCGAGATGTCGGGTTTCGCGACTTCGCGAACCCTGATATCGAGTTCTCCTGACTCCTCGATTCCCCGATATGCGAATTACCGAAATGTCGTGATTGGCTTCAAGGATCAATGATCCTCGTTGATTTGAGATCAACGACTCAGATTATTTCAGAATTTCGTGTATCGGTATTTCGCAACTCTTGAATTTGCGATTTCAGGACTTCCTGTTTCCTGATGTCGAGAACCTCTGTCTTCTTGATTTCCCGATCTCCGAAATGTCGATTTGCCGAAATGACAAAGTGTCCTTCTTCCTTCGGAAAATCTCCCGAAATCCTAGATTGTTTCCATGCGTCTCCTCAAGATGGACGTTCCTCCTGCATTTCGTGATTTCGCGACTTGCGACCCCCGGTGACAAAAATCCTCTGTCAACTTGAAACCTCGGTAGCCAAAATACCGACGGTTTCCTCGATCTCTGCCACGTGTCCCAACGAATGGACGACTGTGATCTTTTCGCTATTTCGGGACATCCGCCATGGAGTGCCCCGATCTCTCGTCCTCAAGACCTCTGAACTCCCGAATACCGAAATCCCGATGTGCTCACTCTTTCGAGACTTTCACCTCTCATGTTCACGAAGGCTTAACCCTCGTGCATCTCCTGACAGATCCAACGACTGTCGGGTGTTTGCTAAAGATCTAACGGCTGTCGTCTATTCTGAACAAAGATCTGACGGCTCAGAATCTCTTCTGCCTTGCGTGCTCGAGAGGACTAAGCCTCGTGCACTTTCTCACGGATCCGATGGCTATCGGTCCTCTGCGCAAGATCTAATGACTGTGATTCTTTCGCCTTTACTGTGCTCTCCTCGTCCCTTCTGAACTGAATTTTCGCCTCAGATCTGATCGCAAGACAGATCTTACAGCTGCGATTGCTTGTTCTTGGCTACTTTCGCGAGTTCTTTGTTGTTCTTGCAAAGAGTTTCCCCTGAGGAAGGAAATTCATGAATCTTTCACAAATTGAAAGATTTTCACTAATTCTTTAGAGCTTTCTGTTCTCTGCAACAATCTTTGACGGATTAAAGAGATTTCCTGAAATTCTTTAAACGATTCTGCCTTCTGCAACAATCTTTCACAAATTTGAACGAATTTCTTTGAATTCTTCAAATGTTCCCGCCTCTTGCAGCTCTTCTTCATGAATCTTTGACGAATATGAAATTGTTCATGCTTCTTTAGAGTTTCTCCTCCTGCAGTCTCTGCTTGCTCAATCTTTTGAGCGTATAGCACTCTACTTCCTCGCGTGAGCTTCCTACGAGGATCTTTTGAGAGTATTACAGACAACTCTTCAAGCCTTGTGAAAAGCCTGTGTCTTGTGCTCTCGTGATCCGTGTAAGCTCTGCGTTGTGAGGATCGTGTTGCTCTTCAACCTATGTGAAGAGGCTTATTGCTGAAGATACCATGACAAATTGTGAAGCAAGAAATGCAGAGAGAAAGAATAGAGTAAAAATAGTATTCAGTATATTGAGAATGTAAGGAGAAAGTACAATGAGAAGAGTTAATGAAAAAGTACTGTGCAAAAGGAAAAATAGCTGATCTAAATAGGCTCAAGCAAATCAAGAAATGAAAGTACAGCTGGCCGTATTGAAGTTACATTATATTTAACACATTCAAACCCATACCCATTGCATTAAGGGCGAGAGTACCCGAATCAACATTATAAAAATCATAGATTGTAAGGATCCTAAATGTTTGTACCTATCAGAAGAGATAGAGACGGCGCAACCATTGCATTAACGGCGAGAGTACCCGAATCAACATTATAAAAATCATAGATTGTAAGGATCCTAAATGTTTGTACCTATCAGAAGAGATAGAGACGGCGCAACTTCCCGGATGTTTACGATTCAATTGTACAACAAAATATAATGTCAAGCAAAAAACATTCACGCATCCAATCATGTACACTACCTAAACTACGTGACAATTATTCCAGTTTGCCTATGTACATTTTTATGATCCTAAACCTCAATTAGAAATGCGTGGTGTTTCCTGCCTGGCCAAATTGCATATACTTGGCATTTAACATGACGCGAATTTTCAAAACTCTCCTTTCCTTCACGTAAGACTAAACCTCACCTACATAGAAAATTCCAGTTTGTCCTTAGTAGTTAAAAGTCTGTCTACATAATATCTATGCCGAGGACACAAAGTAAATTGTGGCTTACATTGATCCAAAATTCTACCCACCCATGGGCTTCATAATTTTCAAAGATTAGACCAAAGCCCCAAAGAAAGACACAGTTCTTACCTTGACTTGTAACTTCTATGAAGGGGCTCAAAAGATTTAACACTCTGGCTCATTTATTTTCCATTAAAATCTCTTCTGCAGCCTCAGCAATTGGGCAGAACAAAGCAAAAACTGGATCTACAGACATGATACAAAATCTCTGTATTAAATTACTCACACAAAACATGTTATATGAACACGAACTCTCTTTTACCAAGACTTTGCAACAATACCCTCTTAGCATCATTTATTTCTCCCTTCTTTGCCTAACGTCTCCAACTTCTTATCTTCCAAGCATTCAGATCTGGACCCCTTTACGTAATTCCATACATTTCGTTCAAATACATTACATACTCAATCGGTTTTTTGGTTGACTGTAATGTCCTCCAATATGTCGCCTTCAAGTGTTGAGTTTCCTCCTGTTACCAATTTATTCCTTTCTCGTTTTCCTGTCATGTTATAATTTTCCCACAATTCCCCTTTACGGTTCACTTCTACCAGCAACAATTCAATCGGCAACTGTCAGTCCACAATAACTCTTTGTAGCTTCTATTTTCTTAAGTCTCTTCGCAATCCTTGATTGAAATTCTAGGAGAAAACCAAGTAAAGCAAGCGTCAGGTAGATTCAAATGAATTGCATTTTGATTATGCATCCACCTTGAAGGTTGCCTGCAAATTTTAGAGGGGAGACTCTTTGTGAGATAAGTTTCAACACACACTCAGCGTTTGGTCTCATTGATCTGGCCTCATATTTAACATAAAAAGGAGGCATTTGAACTGGAGAAAGTAGACAAACTCAAAGCTTATATGTCATAGAGAGCCATTTGTTGAAAGGAAACATACAGATAAAATGTTCTGTCAAGATCTATAAGCGTTCTATCTTTCCCTTGATCTGGTCTTAGTATCGCTATTTGCAGAAATATGTACACGTTCTGTTCTCATTTTTATAGATACACAACGTCTATGAAAGCTTTGTATGGCTTCATATTTAAATCATCTTAAGCAACGTCTATGAAAGCTTTGTATGGCTTCATATTTAAATCATCTTAAGCCCTTATAAAATTCCTTGCTAAAGACCTTTGTAAGAAAAGATTTGTATCTGTCCTTCAATCTATCTCTCTCCCCTTCCACTAGAAAAATGTGGCTTCAATTTTTTTTTCTTATTGAGCACGATAGTGCACCTACCCAGGCATGGCCAGCTTTTTGAGGATGCATTCCCAGAATTAGCACAATTAATTACTAGTTAGTTGTATTATTTGTTAATTTTTTAAACTTAAAATTATAAAAATGCCCAGTTCAAGTGAATAAAGTAAGTAATTAGCTTTTAGCTATATTTTCTTCTTGGTTTTCATTGCTATTTCAGCTCTATTCCGTACCATTTGGTGTAAGAGTCGTCGATCTAACATGCTCCTTTCACTCCACCAATCATTTAACGTTCAGATCATTGAAGGTTTCCCTCCAAACCAATTATTTTTCTGCTTATGTCCGATTTCTTGGAGTACACCCTTGCTGTTCGAGATCTTTGGAGGTTTCCCTCCCAACCAATCATTTTCGTGCTCAGGTCCGATTTTTTTGGAGTACACCCTCTCACCTAGGGTTCTTTGGTGCAAACACTAGATGTTTTCCTATGGCTTCTTTTATGTAGATGTTAGCATTTGGTTTTGCATACACCCTCCCACCTCAACAACTCTTCTGTTCGTTGGTTTTATTGGCCAAACTTAACAAAGATATATATTCAATACACATCTTCATTAATTTGGTTTTGGTTTCCTAACTATAAAGGCCACCCAAATTTACCTATGCTTTGGGTTTTTAGAGATGGCCCTTTCACCTAGTTTTCTCTCTTTTGTTTTGTTTTGTTTTCCTTCCACATCTTAGCAGATTAGTATTTTTATATCTTCACAACTATACTTTGCTATCATCTTTTTTATCTTCTATCACTTTTTATATGAAGAAAATTCTAGCCTCACTATTATAGTTGAGGAATTGGCCAACATCCTTTTTGAAGCTCTATGTCATCAATCTAAGACATCCATCTTCTAGATGCATACCAAAATCTCATCCCAGGTAGACAAATGCATGGAGACATTTTTATTTTCAAACCTATTCAACTATAACTAATTATAAATGCTTGTAGGTAATCACTTAGAAGGACTTGCTCAAGCCTAAGGTTAGTCCCACATTACTTTAGAGATGTATGCTCGACCTCAAGAAGCACCACTTCATATACATTAGGAAATATCACCACATGGGACGCATTGTGTTGTGCCTTGAGAATGTGTTATCTAAATTAACGAGCAAGTGGTTGCAACTACAACTAGCTCATGGGAAAAACATATAATAATATATAGAGGTGTTCACCAAGCTCTCACTACAACTCTAGATTAGGGATTCTGAAGAGGCAATTGTGCTTAAATTTTATTATTGTTTGCTTATTATTTTTCATAATGAAGTAACATTGTTTGAGAGCATTACCTTAGACTAATATTTTCACATCCTCACTATAGAATACAAAGTACAAATTCCCTGGTTTGATTTTCTTTAAAAACTCAAAACCTATCCCTAACTCTAACCCTAACTCCAACTCCCATGCCCTACCTACCACAAATGCATGTGCTCCTTACTTACCACCCACGACACATCCTTCTAATATTCCTCACATCTCCACTCTCTCTTCTCACCCCCCATGATGGTGCCACTATCATAAGACGCCATACCATCATGTTGTTAAATGTATAGAGTTTTATAGCATCAAGACACATCCAAAACATTTACACTAAGGAATAAGCCCTTTAGTATTTCGAGGCATCTCCATGAGTTGATCTTGCACCTCAACCCAAGACCACTCGTTTTCTAACCCTATGGAAGAAAATTGATCCTTACTTTTAATGGCCAAAGGACATGTAGTGCCACCTTTAGATCTCTTTCTTACTCACAAATGTCAAATCAAATATCATCTAGCCACCACAATCCTCAATAATGACAACCAAAAGAACCTCATTTTCGACAATGTTGTTAGTTTCTGCAACTTCCCAATACTAGTCACCCCTCCCCTTATTAGTTGGGTTGAGTGCAACAAGACGACCCTCATCTTATTATCAATAAACATTGTGTAGTCACCTTTTCCAGAGGACCTTTACATGACACAATGAACTATGAATTATCTCCCCTTAACTATTTTGACTTACTTCTAGGCATCCCATACCAATAGAACCAAAATGCCCTATAGAATTTTTGTTGCAATACCTTTCACCTCTTTAAAGATGGTAAAACCTATGAACCAAACTCCTTCCCTATCCTGTTTTGCGCTTGTACAAATGCATTTATCTCTAAGTGGTACCTCACCTACATCCATTCCATCTAGTTATCCTCTTATCCCTCTTCTAATCCCTCTAGACTTGATACATTATTATCCGCATCCTTCTGCCCTAGTGTGACCTCACTTTGCTCATATCATTACATACCCTCATCCCACCCTAACTCATCATTTAGCTTTCATTGCCACACACCCAACAACACCTACACATATATTCTCTCCTACACCTACATCTAAACTCCCCTTGACTCCTCTCTCCATCTTGAATCCTCATACCTTCCTTCCCCTCATGCTCTCAATTACTACAACAACAAAATATCCACATATATATTAGATAATCTATTGCACAAGTCTCTTATTCTAGCTCATGTGATTCATGATCACTAGAACATACCTAATTTACACTTTCACAAACAACAACTACTTCAACCATTGTTTCTTATGAGTTATAAATTGTATCTCTTTACCATCCACCTCTTCCAACGCTTCAACACTCCAAACATTTTGATAACACCACTTCTCTTCTTTACACAAAAACAACGGTGACTTAGAACACTCTTACTATTTAGGTATATCTTATCCCTCCTATACTACTAGAGTACATCTCATGTACAATTTGAGGACATGCCTTAATTCATCAGCACAAAACACCAAGACTACTTCACACTATCTTGCTATTACCCAATCATTAACCACTAACACACCAATGAACACTAAACCACAACCTTGTTACAACATCGATGCTTATTATCAATGTGAGTATTCTACACAACTCAACTCAAGCTACACACTGCCCATTACAAATGGTTTCTACTCAAGAAGACATTATAGATATTGACAACGCTCTACGGGTAACATGATATATGATTCTAAAGTGGAACGATGTTGTATTACTCACTTGTCCATACCAAGTGGCTTATTTTTTGTCCACTTGGCACACTTCATATTTCATTTCAATAAACATTCTCACAGAGGACCCACTCTACACACATCTACAATACTTTTGGCCCATCAAAACCTTTTCACCTAATGTTCCATATTTAACCAACATTGACATGTAGAGAGGCCATAGAGAATGGGAAAATACATACTTTCTCAGCATAGAGGAACATTTCTTATAACATGTTTTCTTCCCCTAGAAACTTTCATAAACTAGGAGGAAAGTACTACACTTCAGCACTTTGAACATATTCTTTAGTAATATACTTTATATTACCACCAAAATTCATATTAGAGACTCTTTTTTATCATTCTACCCTTGAGTCACCATAAAGCCTCACATGCTTTCTTGCACAACATTAGGAATTCTTGGGTATAGCGATCTAGAGTTTATCCATGTGGAATGTCTTTCATAGTGACCAACTATCTAGTTTCTATTAGTAGTCAGAGTATGATTTGCATTACGCAGCTATGCTTTAGTTTTTCTATGATTCCACGGGCTCTTCTGTCAGCATGGGTATTTTAGTGGTGCCAACAGAGTTATTCATTCTTGGTGTACATTTCTTTACAATCTGGCCAAATATGACTCTTTATGCACCTACATGCTCAATATGGTAAACTGTTTCTTATATTCATTTTCCACTTCTTGGTATGTTTTAGAGTTTGGGAGGAAAGTGAGAACACTTTTGATCTAAATTGAGAGGAACTGATACAGAACACGAGAATGCACCCACCAAGGAGAGTGCATCACTAGCAATGCCCCTCCTTTAAGGACACATTCCCAAAATTCCAATAGTTAGTTACATATTCTCAACCCTCTAGCTACATGCATTACATTATTTATTATTATTTTCTATTTGATAATTAATTTATTTTCTATTTGATAATTAATTTATGTGAATCCTATTATTTTCTATTTGATAATTAATTTATGTGAATCCATTGTAAAAAAATAAGAAGGATTTTGGCCAATTCTTCTTCTTCTTTTATTATCAATCTCCCATAACATATTTAGATAAGATTTATACATATCCTTCAATATATCTCCTTAAATCTTTCTTTAAAAAGATAAAAATAAAATAAAAATTAGAGCTTATTGTGAACTTTCTTTAAATTTTTCGTAGAGACTATTGTGAATTTAGGTAGGTTGTTTACATTGCTTTTTCCATAACTAATCCAACTATCATAATGTTATTATTTTAAACCACAACATTAATAATGTACCTTATATCTCTTCACAATTAATTCTTTAAAAAAAATAACTATCATAATGCAATGAGCACTAAGTGGACTATTCAAATCATTAGAATTATTGGTCAATTGCGACTAATACTCATGAATATGGGTCAAAGATTAATGACTTACACTACGCAGTTAATCCCAAAAATAATATCTATCATAATGTTATTATTTTAAGCCACTACATTGATAATGTACCTTATATCTCCTCACAATTAATTCTTTAAAATAAAATCATTTAATCAAAGTGCAAAATTTAGGTTTTTGACTTCAACATTATTATTATATATTATATACAACATGGAATCTCATTTCTATGTTGTTTTTTTTAAGATATTTAAGTAACATTAATCTTATTTTCTTTTTCTTTAAGTTAAAAATGAAAATTTATTTATAATAACTTTTTTTATCTTTCATTTTTATATCAAATATAATTACTTCATAAATTATATTATACAACATATACATTGTATCATACCACACATATATTGAATTTACACATATATTGAATTGAATTTTAGATAATTTACACATATATTGAATTGAATTTTAGATTATTGTTTTTTCCCTTCTTAAAAATCATGAAAATATAACCACCCCAACCATCATAAGGTTATTATTTCAAAACACTACATTATACATTATGGGAAATATAGCCTCCCAACCATTACAAATTATTATTTCAAAACACTACATTAAGATATATCTTCTTATTATTATTTATTTAAAAAAATATTTAACCAATTTGTAAAATTTAAATTTTCTCATTTTATTAATATATAATTAATTTTAACATTATTATTATATATTATTTTATATTTTTCTCATTTAAAATAGTTTTTTTTTTCTTTCATTTAATATTAAACTTTATTTACATTAACTTCTTTAATCTTTCATTTCAATATCAAATAATAATTACATTACCTCACACGTTATATTTTATAAACACATATTTCAATATATAGTAATTACATTACCTCCTACATCATATTTTACAACACATTTAATTTTAATTTATTTAAAATTTTTAATTTTTTATTTAAAATTAATTTAATTTAAAACTTATTACATATTGGAAAATATCAAAAAAAGATATTTAAATTTTTTAAGTTAAAATATGTTTATATTAATTTTATAAATATTAAGATGATCTTTTAAAAATTAATTGTAATTGATTTAAAAAAAAAAAAAATTCTTATTTATGTGAAGTTTTTTAAATTTAATTTATTAATATTACAATATAACATATTTATCTATTATATTAAGATGATTTTTTAAAAAAAATATTATTATTTAATTGATTTAATTTTTTTTTCATTCTTATTAATTTTAAATTTTTTAAATTTAATTTATTCATATTACAATATAGATATTTATCGATTATAAATATACTTTACTATTTTTAATACAATTACTTATGATATATATCTATTATAAATATACTTTACTATTTTTAATACAATTACTTATGGTATATGTTAAGAAGAAGTTGTTTTCTTATGTCTATAAAATGAGTTATTTAGTTTATTGGGTTTAGTTTAGTGGTTTGTGTTAAGAGGTGTTTTTCTCCACTAAGTTCAATTCTTGCAAGTGATATGTGTAGTTCTTAAATGAACAAGTTATCGAAAAAAAAAAAATTACTCCATAAACTAAATTAATTAAATTAATTATGGTTAATACAAAAAGTTATATATAACTTAATCTCAACCAACAAATTATTATAAATTCTTCTACAAGTTTATTAAGTTTTATAAGTGTGTAATTTTCTTAATTGAATTTTTTCATATATATATATATATATATATCAAATTAATGTGAAATCATCTTGTTTTTTGTGGGACAAGGGACTTCCTACACACTCTATTTATGTGGATTTGAACTTGTAACCTTCTAGGAGAAACCACATAATCTTTTATATATATAACTTATACAAGAACCATTTTATAAATTAAATTGATTTAATTAGGTGTGATCATTAGAAAATAAATACATATACTTTGATTTATCACATATGTTGCAGTAGAAGTGTCCCCTATACATTTTATTTCAATAAAATTGAAGGTGGTGAATCATGATAACTTTGCTCATACTTGAACTACAATATAAAAATTACGAATTTAATTTGTGCTAATAATTATGTGGATATATTTAATACAATATTGAAACTTTAATATCCTTAAAGATTCTATTAAAAAATGAGAAACAAAATAGATATATAAAATTTTAACATCTTTTCAAAATTAAACCTTACATACATAAACTTCAAACAACTTTGTAAATTTGAAGCATTCTTCTTGTAACTATTGAGAAAAACTAAATAGTAATAATATAACAATAATAATAATCTATTTTTAAGGTTACGGCCAAACTAGACACCAAATTGGTGTATGAGAGCCCAAGCCCACAGATTTTGACTGGTGACCTCTTATGAACTTGTGACCTCTTATGAGGAAACACAATAATATGAAAATACAATAAAGTCAATGATATGATTGGTTGATAGTAACAACAAACTCTAGTCAGTATATTGATTTCTTCTATTACATACATGCAATAAAAAAATTTCATATCCACAACTATCAAGTAACTATTATTAAGTTTTTTTATTTAAATAATTTTTGAAATAATATTTAATTTTAATTTAGTCTTTGTTTTATAGTGATATTTTGAATAAATATAATACAAATATTTGTAATAAATTATGTGTTTGTGATAAATTTATATAAACTTAGTGGACCTAATGGTTAAGAACATATGTTACCTATGAAACTTATTTTAAAAGTTTTATGTTTTTAACTTTTTTGGATAATTACTAAGG
>SNQJ01S0043930.1:107692-130424 GCA_010110895.2 Picea sitchensis | reverse complement strand
ATTTTTCTCATTTAAAATAGTTTTTTTTGTTTCATTTAATATTAAACTTTATTTACATTAACTTCTTTAATCTTTCATTTCAATATCAAATAATAATTACATTACCTCACACGTTATCTTTTATAAACACATATTTCAATATATAATATTTTATAAACACATATTTCAATATATAGTAATTACATTACCTCCTACATCATATTTTACAACACATTTAATTTTAATGTATTTAAAAATTTTAATTTTTTATTTAAAATTAATTTAATTTAAAACTTTCTATATNATATTAAGATGATCTTTTAAATATTAATTGTAATTGATTTAAAAAAAAAAATCATTCTTATTTATTTGAAGTTTTTTTAAATTTAATTTATTAATATTACAATATAACATATTTATCTTTTATATTAAGATGATCTTTTAAAAAAAAAATATTATTATTTAATTGATTTAATTTTTTTTCATTCTTATTAATTTTAAATTTTTTAAATTTAATTTATTCATATTACAATATAGATATTTATCTATTATAAATATACTTTACTATTTTTAATACAATTACTTATGGTATATGATAAGAAGAATTTGTTTTCTTATGTTTATAAAATGAGCTATTTAGTTTATTGGATTTAGTTTAGTGGTTTGTGTTAAGAGGTGTTTTTCTCCATTTGGTTCAATTCTTGCAAGTGATATGTGTAGTTCTTAAATGAACAAGTTATCAAAAAAAAAATAAACTACTCCATAAACTAAATTAATTATGGTTAATACAAAAAGTTATATATAACTTAATCTCAACCAACAAATTATTATAAATGTCTTCTACAAATTTATTAAGTTTTATATATATATAACAATATATAACAATATATATAAATCATCTTGTTTTTTGTGGGACAAGGGACTTCCTACACACTCTATTTATGTGGATTTGAACTTGTAACCTTTTAGGAGAAACCACATAATCTTTTATATATATAACTTATACAAGAACCATTTTATAAATTAAATTGATTTAATTAGGTGTGATCATTAGAAAATAAATACATATACTTTGATTTATCACATATGTTGCATGAGTGTACTAGTAGAAGTGTCCCCTATAAATTTTATTTCAATAAAATTGAAGGTGGTGAATCATGATAACTTTGCTCATACTTGAACTACAATATAAAAATTACGAATTTAATTTGTGCTAATAATTATGTGGATATATTTAACACAATATTGAAACTTGAATATCCTTAAAGATTCTATTAAAAAATGAGAAACAAAATAGATATATAAAATTTTAACATCTTTTCAAAATTAAACTTTACATACTAAACTTCAAACAACTTTGTAAATTTGAAGCATTCTTCTTGTAACTATTGAGAAAAACTAAATAGTAATAATATAACAATAATAATAATCTATTTTTAAGGTTACGGCCAAACCAGACACCAAATTGGTGTATGAGAGCCCAAGCCCACAGATTTTGACTGGTGACCTCTTATGAACTTGTGACCTCTTATGAGGAAACACAATAATATGAAAATACAATAAAGTCAATGATATGATTGGTTGATAGTAACAACAAACTCTAGTCAGTATATTGATTTCTTCTATTACATACATGCAATAAAAAAATTTCATATCCACAACTATCAAGTAACTATTATTAAGTTTTTTTATTTAAATAATTTTTGAAATAATATTTAATTTTAATTTAGTCTTTGTTTTATAGTGATATTTTGAATAAATATAATACAAATATTTGTAATAAATTATGTGTTTGTGATAAATTTATATAAACTTAGTGGACCTAATGGTTAAGAACATATGTTACCTATGAAACTTATTTTAAAAGTTTTATGTTTTTAACTTTTTTGGATAATTACTAAGGNTATAATACAAATATTTGTAATAAATTATGTGTTTGTGATAAATTTATATAAACTTAGTGGACCTAATGGTTAAGAACATATGTTACCTATGAAACTTATTTTAAAAGTTTTATGTTTTTAACTTTTTTGGATAATTACTAAGGAATTGGACAACTATATAGTTATCAAAATTGTAATTAGTGTTCAAATCATATTTCTAAATGTAGAAATTGATTCACCATCCTCAAAAATCATGTACCTATTGAAATGGATCATTCCAACCATTTATTTAAATTTAGAATTAAGACTCTCACAAAAATAAAAAATAAAACAAACAAAAAAACTTAAAACATTTAAACTACATCTCCTACAAAATTTCTAGGAAATGGTGAAATTTAAATATATTTTTTAAAATGACTTTGTTCACTCACTTCATCTCTCATTTCTCACATGAGAATCGCCGCTGCCACCGACATGGCGCATCGATCGATACTATTAACAACATCTATCAACTTCCGAGTGTTCGACTTTGTGCGCGACCCCCCGTTTGAAAGCCATACAAATTGCTTTGTGCATTTGGCTATGGGGAATCGTAATTAGGTTTTTTTTAAACCTAATTACCTTCCTTTTATTTCAGGGAAACCGGCGTTTCCTTGTCTTCATTAGCTCTCGAATTAAGCGGCGTGGGAAAGCAAATGAATTTTGGTGTAAATTCCAATGCGTAACNTGGGGAATCGTAATTAGGTTTTTTTTAAACCTAATTACCTTCCTTTTATTTCAGGGAAACCGGCGTTTCCTTGTCTTCATTAGCTCTCGAATTAAGCGGCGTGGGAAAGCAAATGAATTTTGGTGTAAATTCCAATGCGTAACCATTGACTTTTGTCATCTGCTTTGTATTCACCGTTATAGTGCAACTAAATTCCAATCCAATACCCTAATATTTTCATAAATCGACGGTATTTGTAACTTTGTTGTCAGTTCTCTGCTGGTTCATCACTTTCTTTCTGCAATGTATGAGGTTATTTGTAATTTTGTTGTCGGTTCTCTGCTGGTTTATCGCTTTCTCTGTACATTAAAGTAGTTCGTAGTGAAGTAGTTCGTAGTGGGAAGTAGGTATGCATGGATTGTTAGGTAGGATTGGGTTAATTTGGGAGTAATTTTTTTTCTAGATTTATCTTTTTTTTTAGGTTTTTTTGACAGTTAGTTTTTAAATTTCTGGTTAATTTAGAATTTTGATTCATTTTCTGAGTATTTGAGTTGATTTAAAATGGGACAAAACTCGTAAGGTCTTGAAATAATGCATAAAACTTTGATCCATGTAAACCTCATACTACCCCTGAAAGTTTGACTGGATTTAAGTTATTTTTTACCTGAAAAGCGAAATTGGAAAAAAAAGATTGCTCCGAGTTAACCTACTCCTTGTTAAGTATGCATGGATATTAAAGACTGCACTGTCGTCGCTGCACGGAATAACGTTACAAAAAACGTGCTTTCTTTCTGAAATTAAACTTGTCGTGGAGGCAGAAATAGTCAGAGTCCATAACCTCCATTAATTCCCTGTTGTTGCAATGTTATAATCTCATACGATGTCGTTTTGCATTAATATTCTATTTTTCATCTTGAAATATATACTCCTATTTACGAATGGACTGGTCACGTACTTTTGCTATCAATCATTGTAACCTAACTCTACAGGCTCTGCTACAATGTCACTCAAACTCCACAGACTTAATGGCAAGATTACCCGTTATCCATTTGCGCAGTGGAGTCTCGCCACTAATTCCGGGGATGTTTACAATTCAAATGTACAACAAAACTTACACCTGAGAAATATGCAGACTTAAACTTCTCAACAAACGAGTGATATTTACCTGTCTGAATTGACGTTTAGCGTGCATTTAAAATTTATGGGATATGCGTTGTATTGAGTAATCACTATCTTTCTTACTGGTGGTTGACTTGGTAAGTTATTGAGTAATTACTATCTGTCTTAATGTTAAATTATTTTGAGCGGTTGAGTATTGTGAATTATAAGATAGAGATTATAACATCAAATAGTAAGGTTTACAAGATATACATTGTTATTGTTTTAACTTAGTAGATTATTTTAAGTGATTAAATGTTGCTAATTCTAAACAAACTAGTGATCTTTACCTGTCTGAATTGAGGTTTAATCTACCTTTAAAGTTTATGGGACATGCATTGTCTTGACTTGGTAAGTTATTGAGTCATCACTATCTGTCTTACTGGTTGACTTGGTAAGTTATTGAGTCATCACTATCTGTATTCCTGGTTTCCTAGTAAATTATTTTGAGCTGTTGAGTATTGTGAATTATAAGTCATCAAACTGTAAGGTTTATAAGATATACATTGTCATTGTTTTAATTTAGGAGATTATTTTAAGTGATTGAATGTTGTCAATTCTAAACAAACTAGCAATCTTTACCTGTCTGAATTGAAGTTTAGTGCATTTAAAGTTTATGGGATATGCATTGTCTTGACTTGGTAAGTTATTGAGTAATCAGTATCTTTCTTTCTGGTTGACTTGGTAAGTTATTGAGTTATCACTATAAGTTATTGAGTCATCACTATCTGTAAATTATTTTGAGCGGTTGAGTATTGTGAATTATAAGCCAGAGATTACAACATCTAATTGTAAAGTTTACAAGATATACATTGTTATTGTTTTAACCTAGTAGATTATTTTAAGTGATTGAATGTTGTCAATTCTAAACCAGTAGATCAAATTCATTTAACATTAATGATATATACATTGTTATTGTTTTAACTTAGAAAACTATTTTGAGTGGTTGAGTGTTGTCAATTCTAAGCCAGAGATTACTAGATCAAATTCATTTAAAGTTTATGAGATAGACATTTTTATTGTTTTAACTTAGTGAATTATTTTGAGTAGTTGAGTGTTGTCAATTCTTAGAGATTACAAGATCAAATTCATTTAAATTTTATAAGGTATCCATTGTTATTGTTTTAACTTAGTAATTAATTTGAGTGGTTGAGTGTTGTCAATTATAAGCCATAGATTATGAGATCAATTTCATTTAAAGTCTATGAGATATACATTGTTATCATTAGTAAATTATTTCGAGTGGTTGATTGTTGTCAATTATAAGTCATAGATTATGAGATCAAATTCATTTAAAGTTTATGAGATACACATTGTTATTATTTTAACTTAGTAAATTATTTCTAGTGATTGAGTGTTGTCAATTATAAGCTTTACTTAATCAAATTCATTTAAATTTTATGAAATATACATTGTTAGTGTTTTAACTTAGTAAATTATCTTGAATGTTGTCAAATATAAGCTAGAGATACCACATCAAATTCATTTAAAGTTTATGAGATATCTATAGTTATTGTTCTAACTTAATAAATTATTTTGAGTGCTTGTCTATTGTCAATTATGAGCCTTAATAAAATTCATTTAATCTTTATGAGATATACATTTTTATTGTTTTAACTTAGTAAATTATTTGGAGTGGTTGAGTGTTGTCAATTATAAGCTTTAAGAGATCAAATTCATTACATTTTATGATATTTACATTGTTATTGTTTTAACTTTGTAACTTATTTTGAGTGGTTGAGTGTTGTCAATTACAAGGAAAAGATTATGAGATCAAATTCATTTAAAATTTATAAGATATGCAATGTTATTGTTTTAACTTAATAAATTAATTTGAGTGGTTGAGTGTTATCAATTATAAGTCATAGATTAAAAGATCATATTCATTTAAAGTTTATAAAATATTCATTATTTTAACTTGATAAGTTATTTCAAGTTACTTATTACTATTGTAAATTATAAGCAAAAGATAAGAATTTCAATTAGATTTCCACTTGTTTCTAGATAAAAATTTGGGTTTATAAAATTTTAGAATGCGTGCTTCTATTTAAGAGGTCACAATTTATCACTCAAATCGGGTGGAGTCTCATACACCAATTTGGTGTCATCTTGTTTATACATAAGATTCCCATGTATCCTTAATTAAGAATTGGAATATAGTATTATCATAAACATTTAATTAAAAATATGAATATACATGGAATCTTATTTATACATAAGATTCCAATGTATCCTTAATTAAGAATTTGAATATAAAACCAATTTTTCTGGTATCTTAATTAACATTCGATAAAAATTTAAGTATTAAACCAAACCCTATCCATACATTAAAATTCCCATGGTTCATGTGTTTAATATTCCAATATGTCCTCTTCAGTTGTAAAAGTTTTGAGTGTAAGAACAAACCCTATTCATACATAGGTTTTCCATGTATTATTTTTGTTAGAACGTGTAAATAGAGATAAAAGTAAGTCATATTATTCATTGATATGATATATCTATAAATACAATTGTTTGAATTTTTTATTTGATGTCTAAGAGGCCTCTTAGACTTCTAATGATCGTTACTATCACTTGACGTTTCATATACATTCACAAGTGACTAATACCCATGAATAATACCATAACTCTAGCAGATTAAGTTTCCAACATTCACTACCTTAATCCAAAGGGGTGTATGTGAGTCCAAGAAGAGATGTGAAATATGGAAGTGTTCAACTGAAATATGGAAGTGGACAACTATCAATGGTTGAATATGCTCTCTAAATCAAGTGGTTTTGGGATGACCACAAACAAAATGGATAACATACATTGATGTCTTATACTAAATGGTGGTGGTGGTTTAAGGAAGATCACAAAGTAATGTCGTGGTTTACAAATGACCATAAACTTTGGAACTTGGTTGTAGGCTCAATGGTTCCCGAAACATTTCCTAATTTAGTGAGAAGTTGATGTCATTTTCTAATTGGAAGTTCTCTTGAATGATGGTTTAAAGATGACCATAAATTTTTCTCTAGCAGAAGTTGAAAGTCTTCTACTAAATGGAGGTTTAAGGAAAACCACAAATTGTTGTCTAGTAGAAGTTGTCGGTATTCTACTAAATGGTGGTTTAAGGAAAACCACAAACCAAATCATGATCACTTGTCACGCTCTCGTGTTACTACTCAATATAGGACTTCACAACTTGAATCATGGCTATCAATCACTGATGTTATTCCCCCCTGTCAGATACAAGGTGAGAGAGTGAAAATATTTCCACCACAAGATGTGTCAATAATAGAGAATGAATTATTCGGTATGACTAATATATCTTCTTGACTATTGATGACCATTGCTAAAAAATCATCCACCCATAGTGGTTCTTTACTCTTGTAGTTTTCTTGCATTTGGAACATCTGTTTGAATGATGGTTATGCTTTCCAAAATAATCACAAGGATGAAGATCAACACACTAATCTTCGACGTTTCCAACTCAATGAAAATGTTGGCATTTAGAAATCTTCTCTTTAACTAGAGCAAGGTGAATATGGACTTTCTCAAAGAAATCAAACACTTTGGAATATGAAAGATGAAATCATTTTCATATTTGATGCTTGTTTTGTGTTTTTTATTCCAGATTTATTCCCAAGGTATGATGATCGTCTTGGAAAGAGAAAGTTGAACTTGCTCATGCACAACTTCATATTCATTTTCACTTGTATTTGAAGTTGGCTCGATGATTTGATCGTGTGTCGGTTGTTGATATTGATCATCATATTTGAGAAGAGGGTTTTTCTAAACAAGGACAAGTTCAGAATGTCGAAGATTCTTTCGTTTAAGTGCATCATGAAGAAGTCGATTATGTGTTTGAAGTAGTCCTACTTTGGATTGTGAAACCTGCAAACAAGTTAGAATATATTGCATAGTTTCTTTGTCATTTGTGATTGTATTTTCCACATTATAGATTATAGAGTGTTCAATAGCTCTCATAGTTCATCAATTTGAGCCATGTCTTAGAATTCACATTGTTTCTTGCAACTCCACCCTAATTAGAATCAACAATGTAAAATCAAAAAATGAAGGGTATCGTCTTCTACTGAAAATAAATCCATTTACAGTGTAATTCAACTTGATTTCAAAAAATCACAAGGAAAATTACAATGCTTCAAGTGTATTATCATTGCTATTGTGTGTTGTCACTACTACTGTTGATGTTGCATATTGTCTCATGGGCTTCAAATACCTATGGTTGTACAGTAAAGGAGAACCCAATAGAGAAGAAGATAGCATATCCAAGTTTATCTTCCCAAAGGAGACTACATTGCAATATGAACATTTTCCATAATATATATGTCGATCGAGGTGCATCTACTTCTATTTTAGTATTTTAAAATGGAGATTGTAGATTTAGAAGTCTCCTGATGGGATTTAATTAGTTTTCTAATTCTGGAGTCATGTACCCCATTCAACTTTCAGATATTTCACATGTGCATTATCTATAGTATATCTATTTTAGTCGACATATGTCCACATGCCTCTCATGAATTGGTATTTATAATTGATTGTATTGACCTGTAGAGTGAGACCATGATAAGAATATTTAATTCCAACATAATTTCAACCATTATAAATCATGCCACAAAATTTTCCAAGTCTCATCACATCCTCTATCTTCTATTATCGATTCTAAATCTTCTATTTATGTTTTATGAAGTTTGTAACACAGTCCAGGCCTTTCTAGTGACCATCGATTGCGTATTGGGTTTCTAATCTTTGGATTAATATCAAAAGCTTTGTTTTGATGGAATCTATGAAATTCAAGGTCAATAGAAATCTCACTGTCCTCATCAGTCCTTATATAAACTTTAGGGTTTCACCTCTAGATCTACTGCATAACCCATGTTATTTTTGGTCCTTTTGTCAATAATCAAACTCATGACCTCTATTGCAATGGATACATTGGCAACCAAGAGACTAGTGAGGAACCTAGGTTATCTCTGATCCTTATACTTATAGCATCCCCAACTCCAAGCTGGGCTATGCCACACCAAAATTCCAACTCAGATACCATTTAATTAAATAGAAATGTTATGCATATGATAAAAAATGCATTCCTAACAACATATAAACTTAAGTATAAACATAGAATTAAATACCCATAACAGAAAATAGGTAAATAAACAAACAATAATTAAACTAAACACATAAAAGGCACTTATCTTTGGTAAATAAGTCACCAATTGCATGTAGAATTCAGAATTTCCTCCCAGCCATAGACTCTATTGCTCATAACCTCTCAGCAGCAGGTCAGCCCCGAGTTGGGGCTAAAGATCCACTAGGGTAAAGGAATCCTAAGCCAAACTAAGGTCTATCAACAACCAAAATTATCAGACTAAGGTGCCAACTCTAGTAGACAACCTACATACTCTCATTCCTGACATGCCTATCCCACCCGAGGAAATGTGCCCCTTCTCTGCTCAACAGTCCTTTGGTTGCCCCATTTCTCTTCCAAGGCTTCAACAATAGGCTAAATAAGAATTCTAAGAGCCCTGTAGATTCAAATTGACACCTTGGGAAAACAATTTCCAGTAGTTCTCTCACCTAAATAAAATTTCGCGTGCCTGACAACCCACTTCTTCAATAACACACAAGCCTGACAACCTGCTTCTTCATCTCAACTCCTCACGTTCTTGGTTGAAAACAATTCCAAAGCTTCCCAAAGTACTGGTATGGATGATGGATGTAGAGTGGTACAAATGGTAGACAAGAATAATGAGTGAATAATGATAATCAAATGATGGGAAATGAACTAAAATTCCCATATATATATGTGCATGTTACCAACTTGACACTTGTCATGTTGGGAACTACCTTGAGCCCACTTTCCCCCCACTTGGGTGATAGGTTCCCCCTCATTAGGACTTAGGATATATATTTATATCCATAAATTAGACTTTATACTTTTAGGAATATTAATATAATATTCCTTTGGGATTAAGCCCCCTTAGCTTAGCCCCTTTCTTAGACTCCTATCCCCCTTTTCCCTTTCTAGTGGATTTTACTCCCCCATACTCTCTTTTACTAATTGGTATGCAACAATGATGTATTTTCATTAATATCTAAGTGTGATTACATTTTACAAAGGTAGGTTCACTAGCCTTTTAACATCCAGTCTCTCTAGCCTAATAACCATACAGACACTCTGGCCTCAAAACATATATACAAAGGCTCTCTGGCCCCAAAATATCCTAGCTCACCAACCTATATGTACATTTACATTTACATTTACAAGTGGGGTTCAGTCTAGGGGTATTACATTCCCCTCCCCCTTATTTATGCACCGTCCTCAATGCATTATAAATTTATATACACTTTTACACTCAAAATTCAAAAAGTATTTAAAGAGATGCGAGTATTCTACCTGCATAGCATCTTCATGCTCCCAAGTTGCATCCTTAGAACCGTACTAGGTCTATTGGACCTTTACTAGCCCTAATGCTTGGTTCTAGAGTTGTTTTATTTTTCGGTCCAATATGAAAACTGGATGCACTTGAAAGTTTCCTTCCTGCTCCAAATGAACCACATTCCAATCAATGACATGATTAACATCATGTACATATTTTTTAAGCAAAGGTACATGGAATACATTGTGAATTCACATGGATGCATGTAGTATGAGCATGTATGCAACGAAACCAATCCTCTCCAGGATTTTTAAAGGTCCACAATATCTCACCACAAGCTTTGAACAATTCCCCAAATTCAAGGAGATTCTTTTGGCCTTCACTTTCAAGAACACATGGTCAACTACTTTTAATTCTCTATGAGTTCTTCTCTTATCTACATAGATTTTATTCCTGTCTTGGAAAACCTTTAAATTCTTCTTAATTTTCATCATATGTTCCTCCATTTCCCTGAGCAATTTTGGCCCAACCACTGCTCTATCTTTCGGTTTTTCCCAACTTACTGGCATGTTTCACTTTTTTCCATATAATTCCTCAAATGTGATCATATTCAAAGATTTTTGATACCCATTATTATAATCAAACTCTACCAAGTGTAGGTAGTCCTCCCATTTTTATGGTTAGTCCATCACATACATCCTTAGCATATTGTCAATCACATGGTTGACCCTCTTTTTTTCCCCATCTAAATCTAGATGATATGTTGTGTTAAATTTTAAATTTGTCCCAAATCTTTTGAATAACCTCATCCAAAAATGTTATGTAAATTTGGGATCTCTATCAAAAACAATTTCCTTAGGTACACCATGTAGCCTAGAAATTTCTCTCATACAAATGTTTGCAAGGTTAGTTTCCTTATGATTTAGCTTCACCGGAATAAAATGAGAAGCCTTAATAAGCTTATCCACCACCACCATGATGGAATCATGCTGCTTAGCTATTCTAGGAAGCTTAGTGATGAAATCCATTGTTACAACTTACCACTTCCACTAAGGAATGTGTAATGGTTGTAGAAAACCAGCTAGGTGTCTATGCTCAACATTGAACTTTCTACATTTTAAACATCTAGTTATATAATCAACCACCTCCTTCTTCATACCTGGCTAATAATATTGCCCCCTGACAATTGCAATTGTCTTTTGGTAACCTGGGTGCCCAACATAAGGCAGATTGTGCATTTCTTTTAACACCATATTTTACTCTTGTAAATTAGGCACATAAATTATGCCCTTGTACATGAGGATCCCATCCTTTATTAACTCATGCTTTTCAATTTTCTACTGCAAATTACCTTGCTATAATTTTGTCTTTATTTACACATAGTGTTGATCTGATTTTGTAGCCTCTAAAATTCTATCTTTCAAATTAGATCTGTACATGCTAATGGTTGTAGCATGCATCTCATGTACCTTTCTACTAAGTGCATCAACCACCTTGTTCTCTTTACCTTTGATATTATTTATATCAAAGTCATACTCACTGAGGAATTCCAACCATCTACTTTTCTTTCCATTTAAGGTTGGTTGTCCAAAAAATATTCCAGACCACTATGGTATGTCCTCAAATCAAATATCATTCCCATGAGGTAGAGACTACACATATTCAAGGCATGCACTATGGCTACAAATTCTAAATCATGAGTGTCATAATGCATCTCATGCTCTTTTAACTTCCTTGAATCGTAGCATACCACATGTCCATTTTGACTAAGGACTTCCCTAAGCCCTTCTTTACAAGCATCCATGCATACAATGATGTCTTCATTTGGATCAACAATCCTTCATATTAGGGAACTTGTCGATAAATACTTCAAGTTTTGAAATCTTGTTTCACACTCAGGGGTCCATTCAAACCTCACACCCTTCTTTTGCAATGAAGTGATTGGGTGTGCAATCTTTGAGATGCTTCAATAAATATTCTATAATACCTTGCAATCCCAATGAATGATCTCACCTATGAGACATTGTTTGGTTTTGGTCATCCTTAAATTTATTTTATATTTTTTAGATCCACTACTATCCCTTCCTCTGAGATGATATGACCCAAATAATGTATTTTCCTTTGGTAGAATGAGCACTTACTCAACTTTGCATATAAATGATGCCCCCTCAATACTTGTAGAACGATTCTCAAGTGTTTCTCATGATCTTCTTTAGACGTAGAGTAAATATGTATCTCATCCAACAATACAATGACAAACTTGTCCAAGTAATCTCTAAAAATACCATTAATTAAACACATGAATAAAATTGGTGCATTTGACAACCCAAATGGCACCATTGTGAACTCATAATGGCTCTACATTGTTCTAAAGGCTATCTTATTGATATCTTCTTCTTTAATTATCACCTAGTGATATCTTGATTTGAGGTCAAACTTATAGAATATCTTGACATCCTTCAACTAATAAAAATATCGTATATTATTGGTAAAGGATACTTGTTATTCACACTAACCTTATTCAACTACCCAAAGTCAATGAAAAGTCTCAAGGTACCATCCTTAATTTTCACAAATAAAACCAGGGCACCCCAAGGTGACACACTTGGGTGTATATACTTCTTCTTCAAAAGTTCCACAAGTTGCATTTTTAATTCCTTCAACTCTGGTGTACTCATCCTATAAGGATTCTTGGATACAAGGGCTACTCTAGGTATAAGATTTATAGAGAAATAAATATCTCTTTTGGGTGGCATCCTCGATATTTCTCTAAATACATCTTCAAACTCCTTCCAAACAACACAATCTTCTATATTTTATGATTTATCCTTATTTGTCTCTTCCATATTAGCTACAAATAGTTGGGATCCTTTCTTGAAGCATTTCTTCAGCTACAAGGATGAAACTTTACTGATAGATACTACCCTAGGAATACCCTGAACTGTCCTCAAGTTCCCTTCCTCATCCAAGCAAGTAAATGCCTTATTATAACAGTCTAGAACAACATGATGATTTTCCAACCAATCCATACCAATGAGGCAATCATATGATCCCAAAGGTATGATATTAAAATTTTCCCTGGTACTTAGTCCATTCATGACCATTGGACATTCTTTAACCATCTCATTAATTTTTTTTTTATCTCCTGTAGCTAGCTACACTAACCAAAGTTCCCCAAGATTGTTTCTTGGCAATTGAAATCTTTCTTCCATTTTAGGATCTAGATAACTATAACTAGCTCCTGAATCAATTAAAATAACAATGGTTTGGTCATCGATCTTACCTTCCACTTCAATCATGTGGAACTAAAAATCAGCTTGTTTGTTATCCAAGGCTACATAGATCCTTGGTCCATTTCTTCCCATGTCTTCAAGTGTATCAACTTGTTGTACATTGTGGGAAGTCCTCACTTTTTCACCTATATGGGGAAAATATTTGTACATATGATCTCCCTCACAACTCCAACATTTCATAGCCTGCTTCCTTGATATTTTCCCCATTGTTTCTATCATTCTGGGCTCCTTGGAATATGGATATCTCTGAGAATTATTTCTGAAGAATGGTGGCTTGGTCCCCTTCTTCCTCTACTCCATCTTTCTTTTATTCTTTTCTTCCTAAGCCTTTTGTAAAGTTGGTCTTCCTCTATGCTGATCATAGAGACATTTATCTCTCCTTATAGTTTCCTCTAGTGTCTTGGGATCATCATACTGTATCTTATCACTGAAAATTGTCGGCAACCCACTCAAGTATCTTGGAATCTTGACCTATTCATCTTTGATGAAGTCAACATATTTCAACAGCTCTAAGAATCTCCTTTCATATTCATCTATGTTCATACTCCCAAGCTTGAGTTAGAAGAACTCCTTCATCTTCCTATCATAATAATTCTTGGTCAAGTACTTCCTTTGAAAATACCTCTTGAATTCCCTCCTAGTAATCTTGTTCTCATCAATGTGTTGAAATTGTAAAAGCTAGTCCCACCACATTGATTCTTTTCCTTTGAGATGGTAGATGGTGATTCTTCCTTCTGACTGCAAGGAGTAATTATGTAAATGAAAGTACTTCCTCATGCCCAACATCCAGTTCTCTGCATCATCTTATTTATTATGCTCACCATCAAAGGTAGGTGTCTTGAGCTTATTCATTTCTCTTTGTAGCTCATCTAACCTAGACCTCCTCTTATTCTTTCTGATAGGATATGGACTTGAACTACCATGTTATCTCCTAATTGAATGCCTTGGTGAGTGCTGAAGATGTCTATCAACACTTCTTGTTCCTCTCCTTTTATCATGATACTTGTGACTCATTGACCTATTTGAGTATGAATTTTTATCCATTTTATTCTATATTCTATCCAAGATATGCAACAACTTGATGTTGGAGCCATCTTGTTTCTCCTTGGCTTTCATAATTCACTCATTATCATATTTATAAATTTAGACATATTTTTGCAGACTCTTTATGTTCTCCACCAAGTTCGTGTTCTCCTCCTTTTCTTCTCTATGCCTATTGGATTATGTCCCTTCATTACCCATGCTAACATACAATCCTCTGACCCCATATTCATGGTTGTAGGTTCTATGTGAATCTTCCATGCCTCTAATATATGTGTTTCTCCTGTTATTATATATTCGTTTTTAAGTCTGCAAAATGTGCAAGAATTAGGATTTTTTAGATTAAAATAAATTAAGAAATCTAATGATTTATGCACCATTCTACCCTGTCAATACACCAAAAATAGTCTTTTTGTTTTCCTGTGAATTATACATCACAATTCACATTTATGGGTGAATAATTGGACTCTTATGTCCAATACCTTTCCAAAAAATTCTTTCTTTCTCAATTCTAAGTTTTGAGAAGAAAGTTATGGTCATTTGAATATAGCCTAGTTACTCCTTCTGCTCACCCTTCAACCAGGTGCCATTTTTAGTTGTGCTTATGCATCCTTGCACTTGTTACTTTGGAAATTTGACAAGAGATCAAATGGGTTCCTTCATGACCATATTTTGGACATTTTGGCCAAGTTTCATCTTCATCTAAGTTCTAGGCTACTAGACACAACCTACTGAAGTTTAAGGCTAACTTGTATTTTTAGCCCTGAATGCTACATGCCCCTTGTATGTCTTCCCATCCATTTTTGGGTGCCCAAATTTCTGTTTCAAGTTCATCGATGTCTTCTATGTCTCCATATATTTTCGTATACTTCTCTTGTTCCCTAATCCAATTTTGGAGAAGGAAGTTATGGCCCTCAAAATTAAACTAGGTCTCAAAATTTACCTTGCATTGTTTGGCCCGTAACTTCATCATACAAGCTCTATTTGACGAAAATTTTACACTGTTAGAAAGATTTCTCTGAGATATTTTATTTGGGATGTAAAAAACAAAGTTTACTTTTATACACTTTTCCTCATTGTTTTTTTCTACCTAAAAATGCTATTTAGTCTACGAAAATGGCCTTCAAGTTAATGACATGGAAAACACTAATATTCTAGTAATTTTTATTAAATTATGAGAAATTTATTTTAATTTGGGTGACTGGGATGTTGACATGGAATCTTGGTCCCCCTGGAACCTCTAGGTGGCACCATGTTATCCCATGGCCACCCTATCCTACCTCGTCAACCTCTTACACCTATATCTTCCTCTTTCCCCTTCCTTTCATCTATAGGCACACACATTATTTTATCTTTTGGACCCATAGTCCTCGGTCACCTAGGTAGCACCTTCTGTTTGGGTTGCGGGGATGTGTGGGATCCATACTTCACCCATTCACCTTGGCTCATGAAGTTTCACGTCGTTTAGATCCAACGATTGATAATCAAAGGGGGTTGATAGTGATCGACGATCATCGTTGCATCACTTCCCCTGCCTTACCAACCATTAACAAAGGGGGGATGCCACAAAAGAAAATTTATATATTTGGCATGATGATGTGTCAACCTATGGTGGATTTTTTCCCCCCTAGCGGTTTCCAAAACCACTAGGGGACCCCTTGCATTTTGGTCCTGTGGGTTCGACTCATGGTTCTGCTAGATAGGTGAGCGTCTCCCACCATGGCTCCACCTCACCTACCACTGATCCTCCAGTAACCTACAACCTATTCCATGCCTGCCCACTTGGCCCTACCACTGTGGCAGTAAACGTCACCTCTCTTCCACGTCAATTGACATTAATATACGAAAAAATTAGTCATTTTTTTCCAATTTTTCCAAATTCCTCATTTTTCCCAATTTTCCAAATATTCCCAATTTTTCCATTCTTTTATAGAGCCTCCATTGTAGCTCTATAATTAAGCTCCATAAAACATATTTCAACCCTATGCATACTAATTCGATCTTTTCTCTTGAATTCCAACTCTTCCATGATGAATTCCCCATGAATTTCCTTTGCAAAATTAGGGCTTTTGCTCAATTTCCCCCAATTTCATCATAGGTGCTCTGCAAACACAAAATTCAGTGAAATACAAGCCTAAATTTTCCGTATTTGATATTTAAATTGGGAATTTAAATTCTAGTGCTTGATTCTTTCAACTTACTCGTGAAATTGCCTTCAATTTCACTGTAATAAATTTGTCAAGCAACTTGCAAACATACTTCGGAAATTATTTTCTACAATTTTCCACTTCAGTTATTTGTTAACTCGACCCATGTAGCCTCAGTGTTGAAACCAAAGCTTTGATACCACATTGTATCATCCCCAACTTCAAGCTAGGCTATGCCACACCAAAATTCCAACTCTGATACCATTTAATTAAATAGAAATGATCTACATATGATAAAAAATGCATTCCTAAAAGCATATAAACTTAAGTATAAACATAAGAGTAAATAATCATAATATAAAACAAGTAAATAAACACATTGTAATTAAAACAAACATAGAAAATACATTTATCTTTGGTAAATAAGTCACCAACAATGTGAAAACCTCATACTTTATTCCTAGCCATACATTCCACTACTCATAACCTCTCAGCAACAAGTCAACCCTGAGTTGGGGATAAAAATCCACTAGGACAAAGGAATCGTAAGCTAGGATCAAGTCTATCAACAACAAAAATGATCAGAATAAGGTGCCATCTCTAAAAGACACCATATAGTCTCTCATACCCTACATGCTTTTCCCACTCCATGGAGTGTGCCCCTTCTCTTCTCAACAGTCCTTCGGCTTCCCCACTTCCCTTACAGAGATTCAACAACAAGTTGGATAGGAAGTCTCAGAGCCCTATAGCTATATCTTGGAACATTTGGAAAACAATTCCAAACAGTTCTCTCACCTGGAGAGAATGCTCACAGACCTGACAACCTGCTTCTTCAATAAAACATGGACCTGACAACACACTTTTTCTTCTCAAATCCTAAGGTTCTTGGTTGAAAACAATTCCAAAGCTTCCCAAAGTATAGGTATGGATGATGGATGTAGAGTGGTATGGATGGTAGAGGAGAATAAATAGTGAATAATGATAATTGAATAATGGGAAATGAACTAAAATTCCCAAATATACCTGCATGTTCTCAACTTGACACTTGTCATGTTGGGAACTACCTTGGGCTCACTTTCCTCCCACTTGGGAGCTATTTTCGCCCTCATTAGGTTTTAGGATATATATTTATATCCATAAATTAGACTTTAGACTTTTAGGAATATTAATATAATATTCCTTTGGGCTTAAGCCCCCTTGACTTAGCCCCTTTCCTAGAATCCTAGCCCCCCTTTCCCTTTCTAGTGGATTTTAACCCTCCATACTCTCTTTTTATGGTGGTGTACAACAATTCATTAATATTTGAGTGTGATTACATTTTACAAAGATGGGTTCACTCGCCTTTTAACATCCAGACTCTCTAGCCTTAATAATGACACAAGCACTCTGACCTCAAAACATATATATATAGGCTCACTAGCCTATATGTATATTTACATTTATATTTACAATTGAGGTTCAACCTATGGGTATTACAAGACTTCACAAGCTTAGAGTTCAAACCACCCATATTGTCATAGATTTTACACGAGTTTTCACTAGCATAGGTCATAATGTTTGAGATGAAGGATGGTAAGTCGAGCTTCCTCAGCAAGTACATACACCAACCTAGTAAAGTATTTAGTTTATGCTATCAAAAAGAGTAGAGGAACGAGTAGAGAGGGTCACACGACGATTTCACATTGGTAGAGATAATCATAGGGCGCGAGAAATCGATGACAATCCGAGACAAGTTGGCAATACTCACTAGCACAAGAGAAAACCATAATCGTGTGAGAGGGAATCTCTACCATAGAATGACGTACAAGAATCGAATAGAGGGGTAGAGAGATGTTTTCATAGCTCAATTGGCCAAATAACTACATGCTCTAATATCAATGTTAGAACACACAAATAGAGATAAGTGTGAGTTAATATTATTCATTGATATAATACATCTATAAATACAATTGCTTGACCTTTGGATTCGTTTTCCAAGAGGTCTCTTGGACTTCTAACGACCATTAATTGTTGGTTGTGGAGCTTGATTATATTCCTAATTCAGAGGTTTGTTTCAACCATGCTTGGACCCCATTCCCTAACGGGTGTGAGGGGGCTTCCCCCCCACAACTATTTCTAGGAGGGTCCAAGGGGGGCGAAGACAATTTTTGTAGCCCTTCTTGGAGGGGGATTTGAGGGTAGCACCCCCGAAGTGAAATATTGCGCAAAATTTCCTTGTAAAATATTGTAATTCTATAGTCAATCTAAACCGTTCATTATAAGGTCACATATCTGATGGTAGAAGTTATTTTAGGGATTGTTTCCCTAGAAGTTATTTTAGGGATTGCAGTTGTGTATGTGTGTGATTATTGTATTCTGAGAGAGGCGATTGTGAGAGAAAGAAGAGGAATTTACAACGGGTGTGTTGTAGGTTATATCCCTTCATTTTTCTAGATAATAAAAAGGAAGGACCTTGCAATTTCTATGGTAGACGTAGCCCACACTGGGTGAACCACGCATATCTATCTCTATCGTATTATCTATCTTGCGTGTTTTATTTCCACATTTGTTTTATTTTATTGCTCTGCGATCCTATTTTTTTAACATTACTATGATTTGATGTTTCATATACCTTCACAAGTGACCAATACCATAACCCTAGAAAATTAAGTTTCCAATTTTAATATAAAAAGTTTGGGAGAAGCCAAAAAAAAAAAATCTTTATTGGTTCATGATGATTATGCACAAATATCTAAGTAATACTTTGTGGAATTAAGTTTTTTAAGTGATCAAATATTTAGAGATAGTTTTCCTATAGGCATTTGAGAAAAAGTGGTATGTGGAATCTTATATTTTATTATCTAAAACAAATTTAGACAATATTGATATCCAGAGAGAAAGTACTTTAAAAATCAAAGTGTTATTAGTCCTTGTCATAGGCATAGAGGGACTATAGTGATCGATAATTCGTTGAATTCATATTAGTTTGTCCTTTGACCCCAAATATTTGCATAATGTCTATTGTTGGAGCTTGGGAACTAAAACATTGATTTTTATATAATAAAAAGTACTGTAGGGACCAGAAATAAACAAGCCTAATAAAATCCATACAACTACATGTAACATTTATAACATAGAATTTMTTTGAGTGTGTAAATAATTCATTTAGATTAAAATAAGCATATATAATATTTCAACAGAATTTAACATTTATCTACAGCATGAAAATAACTCAATAATTCATAAATAAAATACCYGCTTCTGATGCTAATTCCCGTCGATATAGTTGTCCTTTCCCTGCTTCCTTGCCTAGCCTGATGCACTGACCAACTCTTCCCAAACCGACTAACCTCCCAKCCAKCTAGGAGCAWCTTGTCCGGCTCCCTAGCTCCAGGATTCCGTGAGGATTCCTGGCCCTCGAGCCCAAAACTCCTAGCAACCGGGTGCCCCCTGCAATAGTACAACCAACCTCCCAAAACCAGAAAATATGCAAAACAGGAAATATATTCCTCTCCCCCCAATAATGCTTCCTCCCCAAATTTTCATAATCATCTCTCGTAAGCCTCTGCCCAGTCATATCCCCCTCATTCACGACCTCCTCCATCATTTAAGGCCACCCACCTTATCCCCCCATTTACTCCTTATCCCCTATCATACGCAAAGTCTTATAATGATTAAATTAAAGTTATTAAGCCCTTTAATGCTTTACCCAAATCATTAAATGTGTTAAGTAATCAATTAATTAATTAATCGACAATTATTAAACAATAATTAATTAATTAATTAATTAATATTATTAATAGTTAATCATTACTTAACTGATACACATTAAGACAGTTAATTATTTAATTAACTATACTTAGTAAACCCTATGTAACGATTTAACTAGGGTTGTTACAAGTACCATACATGTAATGATCTGATTGGATAACAGATTGGAGGTCTTATTGCCGACTTCTCTATTCCCAATGTTTTATATGTTAGCATATCCAAACTTTTTGATCATCTACAGTCTTTTTGAATCATATATTTTTCTTATGCATTGCTTGAAGGTGGATTAATGCTAGCATTAGTTCGAATGTTTGTCTTTGCATTTTCTATTACCTAAATTTATCCCAGTGTTTGATATGGTAGCATATCCAAATTTTTTCCTTCGAATACATTCTCTACTATTCGAACTATTTTTACTAGTTTTATATTATAATAAATTATAATAAATTTATTTTGGTACGTCAGAGACCTGCCACACTGCATTCTTTCTTAAATGTTTACAGAGAATTTCTGACAGACTTAAATTTTTACCTAATAAGCTTCGTAGCATTAAATGTTTACTTAACAAGCCTGCTACAATACATTTTCTTCTGGTTTTTTTTTATATGCGGCATTGTTGGTTCACTGGTTCATGCTTGCTTCTTGCATCTCTATTGATTTATTATTTTTCCTGTTGTTGTTGTTCTTGTTTTCTTATTCGTCTTGTTTTATATTTCACATTTTGGGTTCTGCAACTGTGATTGGAACTGTGGCATTCCTCTTCAACTGGTTGGTGCTTGCTTCTTTGTTCGTTGGATGTTGCTTATCGTTGTTTGATTCGACTTTGCAGGGTTCGGGTCTTGCGGCTACAGTTGAGCCTTTTGGTGCTTCTTAACTGGGTTGTTATTTGTTGCTTGCTCTTGTTTTCCTAAGCTTTGCAATGTTGGGGTGATGCATCTGTAGTTGGATCTGTTGTTACATTGTTTTGCAGTTGGCTCCCCATAAAATACTATTACGATAAAATAACATACAAAATTTTGCAGTCGATGTAAATTGCATCTCTTAGGGCTTCAACCAGAGTTTGTCGGACTCCAACTATATTTCATAGTTGGCGATGATTTTTCCATGGTTTATTTCCTACTATGGTTTCATAGCTATGAGAGTAAGTGTTGTTGTCTGGGCGATATAGTTATTTTCTCCCTTTTTTTTCCCTCTTGTAAACTTTCTCGTTTTTTACCTTTCGTTCTTTCACTCTATTATGTGTTTCTAGTTCTATAATTTCTCATGTTTCTGTGCTTGCGGGTTCCTGGTGTGGCAAACTAACAAATCGTTATCTCCATATATATCTTCATATCACGATTCCAACTGACCATTGTTCGGTTTCATACTTAGCCGATTCTATGAATGCGGCTTCGTGGATAGGTGCTATCGAACTATGGTAACTCGTGTTCAGTGTATACATCTTGCACTCAGAACTTTTGTGCTCTACAATTCGACCTCTCACTCCTCCAACTAACAACCCTGCCTTTGCCTATGATGAATTTGTCTCTCTGACCTGCCTTTCCATACTTGGTGGATTTTTCAAAGTTTCACAGGTTCACGCGTTCCCAGGTTCAGGAAAGTTTAAAAGCATTTGTCGATCCCCTGCATCCCCGCTACCTTCTGCCCTTCCCAATGTACATTAATTATTCTTTCAAAAATGACAACCGAACAGACATGTTCGAAAATATTGGCTTTAATAAGAGGAAATATTGAGGACATATGCCATTAAAATGCATAGACATGTGAATATTATGGGATCTGGTAAAAAAAATTTGCCTGCATTTTGAATTTGCAAAAAAACAAAATATTAGCTCTTTTAGCTTTTTTAAAGGCTTCATCATAGTAATAGTCCAATACTGTACTACCTCACTGCCATCAACAAACGTGTCATCCACAGAGGCCTTCATATCATGTCCCTCTTTAATACTGTGCATATGTTAGATGTTGTCAGATTTGAGAATCTGCTCGGATATGGGAATGATAATACATGTTATTAGTCATTATTCAACGCACATATTAAAAAAGATTGGCATTAATAAGAGAAAATTTCGAGAGCATCTATCATTAAGATGAATTAAACCAAAATCTACGGAAGATCATATTGTCATCCTCCAACGTTGTTTTTAAATACTTATTGCCATTTCTCTCTATCATCAAAGAGTTGGGCTTTAGGGTTCCTTCGTTCTAATGTTCCTGGTCATGGACATGTAGAACAACTTAGAGATTCCATTGAGGCCCAAATTAAATAAGAGAGACTAGTTTTATGTGACATGAGCTTTGAGCCAAAAAAAAACTCTCTTATCCAACAGAAACTCAGATAGGGAAAAAAAAACCAAGTATCTTCTGCTTGGTGTTCTCCCCATATTCAATG
>SNQJ01S0043930.1:74297-87080 GCA_010110895.2 Picea sitchensis | reverse complement strand
AATAAGGAAAGTGGGGCCAAGTGACCTAGAAGATGTTTTTAAGGAAGCTACTTGGAGAGTATAAATAAGAGGCAAGGCTCTCTCATTTTAATTACACTTGAGAATATTGAATATCTATATGTGTTTGAGGTAACCAAGGATATCTAAGATGAAATTATGAGGGAAGGTGAAGAAAAGAAGGCCTAAATCCAAGGAAGGATAAATTCTTTTGATGGTGTTTTCTAAGGTATGTTATTTACAGGTCATCTCACCATTTTCACTATAAATTTTTTTTATATAATGATTCAGACCATGAAATTGCTATGGCATTGATAGAACATATCCAAGTATCTTTGGTAAAAAATTCAGCTTGTGGTTCATTGTATTTTTGGAGTTATACTCTGTGGAAAATAGGGTTTGTTGCTAGTCCTGAAACTAGTCAAAAACAGGTGTTTCGGGTAAAAATGTCATAACTTCTTCATAATACATACAAATTCTGTGAAATGAAATGTTTTGGTTAGGGTACATTCTATAGTATGTTTTTTAATAGTTTCATATCAATTCAACTAATATTCCCTACGGGGAACGCTCTACAAGGTCGCTCTCTAGAATAAGCCAGAATTCAACAAGGTATGCCATTTGTGATATAACTCCTTTTTTGAGAGGTTCCAAGTAGTGACACCTAGAGGAATTGCATAAAACATACTGAAGAACATTGTATATCAGTTTCAGATATTTATACATTACAGGTACAAAGTTATGATTACTTCAAGTTAGGGTTGTTGACTAATCCAAAACTAGGCATGTGAGATTAAATAAAAGTTTGATGAAAATGCTAGTCTCTTGTTGTTGAAGTTAAGGAAGGTTTGCAGGAATATGATCATATACACTAGGTCTATTACAAAGCTACAAATCAGATTTGGATGATGAAATTGATGAGGCCTTTTGTTTGAGGTACATGTTGAGTACATGGTTGAGACAAGTAGTTGATGAGTTGGCACACACATGAGGTGTATAGTTGATGATGTTGGTACGTATTGATGATTCATAGTTGATGAGTAGTTGACACATGATTGGTACATACTTGGTACATGGTTGTATGCACTTTTTTATGGTATGGGTTGATTACAGGTTATTTGGTAAAGGTTGCTGCATGGTTGATGCACTTGTTTATGGTATAGGTTGATTATAGGTTGAGGTACAGGTTGATGCATGGTTTAGATTTATTGGTACATTTTTACAGTGAAAGGTTGACAGTGGTTCCATCATTCTACTTCTACTTTAGGGTGGTAGGACGGGGCAAGGACAGGTGGTTGTAGCCACCTTCTGGTTGTAGCCAGAGAACATAGGGGGTTGTAGCCTCCTTTTGGTTGAGGATTTGGATATTTACTCAGGTTGTATCCTAAGAAACTAGGGGATTGGAGCCTCCTTCCAGTTTCATCTGGAAAAAAAAGGAAGTCGGTGCTTCCAATAAATGTAATTCTTCAAGAAGTCCGCACGGGTGTAGACGGATTGGCAAGTGCCGTGTAAATGGAAGGAAATTTGTAAAATGAAGTCTCATGTTCGATTCTCACCCGGATTTACTCGTGCGCCATTCTTGTGGGCTGGGTGGTTGCACCTAGGGTTATAGTGGTAGCCGACGGGGATCGACCCCGTGTCACACAAGTACGAGAACCACGAGTTGTCGATTCCCCCAGTATATATAAAAAATAAAAAAAAAAAAAAAAAAAATGTAATTCTTCAAGACATATAAGAAAAACATTATGTGGTTTTCTCCCGATTTGGGTTTCAACGTAAAATACTGGTGTACTGTGAATTTATATGTTTGTTCATTTGTTCATTTTTTATTTACTCTGTAGTTATTTGATGATAATGCTCCATTGATATAACACTTGGATTATATGGTTAAAAAGTATTACATCGCTCTATTACTGATTCACCCCCCCTCTCAGTAATCGAACAATTGGTATCAGAGAAGGTTCCTTTAGAAATAAGTTTAACCTCTGAAAGGTAGATCATGGAGAGTACCAACTCATATAAAAATGGAATGCCACAGTTTGATGGACAGAAGTATGCTTTTTGGAGCATAAGGATGAGTACATATATACAGACACATGGATTTCAAGTTTGGTAATCAATTTTAGATGGATACACAGCACCAACAATTTCACCAACAAATGACAAAGAAGTAAAACTCTGTGAGAATAATTCCAAAGCCACAAATTCACTTTTGAATGGTCTCAGTGATAAGGTATTCACCAAAGTTTCACACTATAAATCCACTAAAGAGATTTTGGACAAGCTTCCAAATATTTTTGAAGGAGAAACAAAAGTCAAAGCAACAAAGCTTCAGACTTACAGAGGTCAGTTCGAACAACTAAAAATGAAGGAAGATGAAGATATCGCATCCTACTTTTTACGAGTCGATGAAACAGTGAATGCAATCATAGGATTGGGAGAAGAAATTGAAGAATCTGTAATTGTTCAAAAGATACTAAGATCTCTTCCTATGAGATTCAACCCTAAGATATCAGCACTAGAAGAAAGATTGGATATGGACTCAATAAGCATGGATGAACTGCATGGAATCTTCATAGCATATGAAATGACAATTGAGCATGGAAATCCATATGTAAAAGAAGCAGCCTTCAAGGCATCCAAAAGATCAAAGAAAAAGAAAAATGAACAAGAAGAATTTAGCAACAACAGTGATGCCTCAGAAGATGATGAATAAGTGGCCAACTTCATCAAAAGACTGAACAAGGGAACCAACGGTAGGTATAGAGGTAATCTCCCTTTAATTTTTTTTAATTGTGATGTTATTGGTCATTTTGCTAATAAATGTCCTCATAAAAAAAAGAGAAATGATGAAGGTTACTCAAAAGGAAAACACACATATAAAGGAAAAAGAACTACAAAGAATTTTTTCAAGAAAAACTTATACACCAAAGAAGACATCTCATCATTAGATGAAGATGAAATCAGTGACAATGAGACAGGAAGAGTTTTATTCATGGTAGTAAAAGACTCTGACAAAGAAAACTCTGAATAAGAATATGAAGAAGTCGAAGAAGAATGTGAAGAAGTCGAAGAAGAAATTGAAGAGGAAGAAGTTGACTATCGAGAAGAATTAATGTGTTCCATAGAAGTTATCAAAAGAGAAAAGAAGAAAAACAAGAAACTACAAGCAGAACTAGACAAGAAAAATGACACTCGAGAACTAGAACAAATGATCACAAAATTGAAGGTTCAAATAGAAGAAGATAAAATAATTGAAGAAGCACTCCAAGAACAACTAGAAGAAAAGCACAAGATCATTGTAAACTTGGAAGCATAAGTTTTCACACTAAGAAATGATATTCAAAAGAAAAATATGCAGAATAGCTCAAAAGTTCTAGATGACATTATCAACAGTTAAAAATCTCATCTTGACAAGTCCGGACTTGGATACAATCAGACAGAAAAGAGATCAAGCTCCAAAACAACAGAGCATGAAACAAATCCAAAGAGCTATGCAGAAACAATCAAAGATGATAGGAAGATATACAAGGAAGATTACAGGGACACTCCTCCACCAATAAAATTCAGATTTCAGAATCAACAACAGACAGATAGGCCTCAAGAAGAAGAAGGATTCATAAGAGCACCTCCTTTTAGAATATCTTCAACTCCCAGGTATCAAACTATATTTTTTTGTTTATGTTATGCATGTAATAATTTTGGACATAAAACTGTGAATTGAAGAGCTAACAATAGGAACAGTAACAACTTTGAGAGTTATACACAAAGGGATTATTCAAGGAGACCTAGTGACACACAAAGAAGAAGTTACAATAGGTTTGGATCTTTGAGCATTGAAGTGGATTGTTACAAATGTAACAATTTTGGACACATGCCCAAGGATTGCAGAATGACAATCCCTCCTAAAGAACCTCAACAGAATAACATAAATAACAGACAAGAACCTCAGAAAATGGCATGGATAAGAAAACAAGATCAGTATAACAATGAAGAATGCGCAGTCTCTCTACAAGCTAAACAGAAGAAACATTGTTGGTATGTTGACAATGGATGTTCAAAACACATGACAGGTGATAAAGACAAATTTTTTACATTACAAAAAGAAAAAAATGGATCAATCTCCTTCAGAAATGATAATTCATCCAAAATCATTGGAGAAGGCACAATCCGAATTGTGAACAAGAATGAAAAGGCACAAAATGTTCTACCGGTAGAAGATATGAAACATAATCTTCTAAGTGTGATTCAAATCTGTGACCAAGGTCATAAACTTACTTTCGATTCAGAAAAGTGTGAGATAAGAAAATAAGGTTCAGGGAAATTGGTTAGTACAGTTGTAAGAACTTCAAGCAACATATATGTGTTAAGTGAAATTGGAAATGAAAAGTGTTGTCTAGGAAAGGAAGATGAAAGTTAGCTATGGCATAGAAGAATGGGTCACATGCATTTTGATAACCTTTTCAAAGTCATCAAAAGAGAAGCAGTCATAGAAATGCCTCAGATCACGAAACCAACCAACACTTTATGGAAGCATTGTCAACAAGGAAATCAAACAAAGACCAGGTTCAAATCAAAGTAATATTCAACAACAAGACCATTGGAAATTGTGCACACTGATCTAGTTGGAACAACTACAACAAAGGGCTTAAAAGGTGATAACTACTTTATGTTATTAGTTGATGATTATACAAGAATGATTGCAGTTTTCTTTCTCAAGAACAAGTCAGAAGCTTTTGAAAACTTCAAGATCTACAAGGAAAAGGATGAAAATAAGATGGATTCAAGAATCAAATGTTTGAGATCTGATGATGGAGGAGAGTTCACTTCAAAGGAATTTATGGACTACTGTAGTAGTCATGGAATAAAAATGAAATTCTTTGTTGCTAGGATACCTCAACAGAATGGAGTTGTTGAAAGAAAGAACATGACAATACAAGAAATGGCTCGAACAATTCTAATGGATTCCAAATTGACAGATATATTTTGGACATAGGAAGTGCATACAATAGTTCACATTCAAAACAGAGTAATGCTAAAAAAAAGACTAATAAAACTCCCTACGAGCTATGGAAAGGAAGACCAACAAATGTGAAACAATTCAGAGTTTTTGGAAGCAAATGCTACATCAAAAGAGAAGATGGAAGAATGGGAAATTTTGACTCTCATGTGGACAAATGAATACTTGTTGGTTTACTCAATTACAAGGAAAGAATACAAGTGTTACAATCTAAGATTGAACAAATATGTGGAAAACATCAACGTAACAATTGATGAAACAGGCAGACCAGAATCAAAGGAAGAAGAAAACAAATCAATGGAACAACTTTTCGAAGAAGAAGATGAAAAAGAAGTAGAAGAGGAAGATGAAGATGAAGAGAATCTGACAAAAGTAGAAGAGCAAGTTCAGAAAGTATCTCCAAAGACTCCTAGCAAATGAGTACAGAAGAATCATCATTTAGATCAGATTATTGGAAACAAAGATGCAGGAGTTGAGACTAGAAGAAAAATCCCTTCACTAGAACAAACACACCTAGCACTCTTATCTACAATTGAATCAAAATGTTTTGAAGAAGCCAACAAGGATGAATTTTGGAATAAGGCCATGGATGAAGAATTGGATCAAATAGAGAAAAATGACACTTGGGAATTGGTTCCAAGACCAAAGAATAAGAATGTGATCGACACAAAATGGGTTTTTGCCATGGATGAAGAATTGACTGGGCTAGAGAAAATGACTGGGAATTGGTCTCAAGACCAAAGAATAAGAAATGTGATCGACACAAAATGGGTTTTAGGGAATAAATTGAATGAAGATGATAGGTTACAAGGAACAAAGCTAGGTCGGTATGTGATGTTTACTGGGAAGGAATCAACTTTGAAGAGACATTTTCCCTAGTTGAGAGAATGGAAGTAATCTGATTGATTTTATCTTATGGATGCTCCAAAAAATGTTAAAGTATAATAGATGGACATAAATCAGCTTTAATGGGGAACTTCAAGAAGAAGTCTACATTGAGCAACCGTAAGGATTTCAGTTGTCAGAGACATAGACTATGTATGTAAATTGAAGAATGCCTTGCATGCTCTAAAACAAGCTCCTAGAACATAGTAATTCTTACACCGATGCGTACCTACAAAAGGAAGGCCTGTAAAGGAAGTGCGCATAACAACCCCCGCATCAAGGTGTTAAGGTAATATTTTTATTAATTGAAGTTTATGTTGAGATATTATTTTTAGTAGTGATGATGACAGTTTAAGCCATAAATTTGAAAAGACATGCATAATGAATTGAGTCGTCAGCATTTTGAGAATCCATCCTTCTTTGTGGGACTTCATATATGTCAAAGAAAGCAAGAAATTTTTATTTCAAACCAAGTATATCAGAGATCCTGAGGTTCTGAATGGAAGATTGCAAAACCGCTTATCACTCCCATGCAAACCAAATTTAAGTTGAGCAAGATGATGATTCGGGGTTCACAAAATGAGAGGCACCAGGTCATCGATTGAAAACAATATGTGAAAGCATCTAGACCATATGTAATGCAAGTAGTTGGATAGATGGCACAAATACCTCAAGGTAACCAAAGGAATCATATGTATTAATAGTAAAGATACTTTAGATATCTCAAAGGGAACATAAGAGTTTGATTATGGGTATCCAAAAGGAAAATATTCACCACTACGCCACTGCATGTAGATCAGCGCCATTGATGACCGCAGCACCAAGTGGAGCAACGTCAATTTAGGTGAGGTTTGTACTGGTCATGGCTAATCAAGAACAATCATCGGCATTCATCTACAGCCGAAAGAGTGGCACGCTATGCTAAAGATGTTGTACATAGGTCTCGGATGAAACAAACTTTGACACGATATATAGGTTGGTTATGATGATCCCATTCCAATATACGGTGATAATAAATGTGTCATCAGTATCTCAAAAAAAACCGTTGATGCACTCCAAGATGAAGCACATTCCAATCAAGTATAACTTTCTACATGAACAAAGCGCAAAAGAACATCGCAGTTGAGTATGTGGGCACAAAAAGAACAAGTGGTAGACATATTTAGAAAACCACTTCCATGGGAAGTTTTTGAATATCTTTGCCAAAGAATCGAGTTATTTTCACTCCAACATGAATTGCCTTTGAATGATTATTCTATATATCTTATATAACATATAAGAAGCACCATAAGAGGACAACAAATGTGGGGAGCAACTCTAATGGAAATATACCTTGCCACTGGCGACAAGGGGAGAGAGATTGACCGATGCGAGGGACGCAGGTAATGGTTCTAGGGGAGTAGATTTATCATATGAGGACAGGCAAATTTATCAGATACTGCAGGGCATATGCATGGTTCTAGGGGAAGCATTAGTGATATAATTCCATTAGTGTGATCGAGTTACCAAATGCCAAAATGGGAGATTGTTGATTAACGTTGGAGCCATTTATGTCAACCCTGAAGAAAGCCCCACGGCCACAAAGGTTTGGGTGATGGAACCAATATTGTTTGATGTAAAGATGACTCATTATTGTCTTGTCATGGTTTATAATAAGTAAAGATGGATGAACTCCAAAGTGGTCCCCTTATGGTGAAAGTCTCACGAGAAGACGCTTTGTGCAATAAGAGAACCTGATTATTTGTGGAATAATTATATGAAGGATACCGAATTGTCAGTAAAATATCCTAGATGGATAGTGTTTGTCATTCCAATCTCCGGTGGTATTGAACGCCACATAACCTCATGGTTAGAGAGTTAAGTACACGAAGTTGAGACCCGGCCTGTAATGGACCCAAGTTTGTTTCCTATGGATAACGCTATGAGTTATGATATATTTTAGATACCATGTATGGATATTCAATGTCATTCCATTTCTGTGGTATGTGGAACGTCACATAACTCCCTCAACGGTTTGAGAGTTATGGCCCTCATCGGGTTGGAGGACCCCATATGTCATCGAAGCCCCATAAGATCAAAAGTAGTCAAAGTGGTTTAAGATTTTAAAAGGTAAATAATGTTGGAAGTAATGAGTGTATTATAACTAAAGTGAATACAAAATAAATTATTTCAATAATAAATTTAATGGAGAAATTAGAAGTGGTTAACCCCAAATAAGGAAAGTGGGGCCAAGGACCTAGAATATGTTTTAAGGAAGCTACTTGAGAGTATAAATAAGATCTAAGGCTCTCTCATTTTAATTAATCGAGGATACTGAACATCTATAGGTGACTGAGGAAACCAAGGATATTTAAGCCAAAATTCTAAGGAAGGTAAAAGAAAAGAAGGTCGAAATGAAAGGAAGGATAAATTCTTTGATGGTGCTTTCTAAGATATGTTATTTACGTGTCATATCACCATTTTCACTATAAATTTTTCTATAATGATCTCGGGCCTGTGAAATTGTTATCTACTAGGAAAAAACGATCCAAATATCATCTGTGGTAAAAATTCATCTTGTGGGTCATTGTATTTTTGGAGTTACACTGTGGAAAAAAGGTTTGTATTAGTCCCTAAACTAGTAAAAAATAGGTGTTTCGGTAAAAACGCCATAACTTCTTCATAATAGATCCAAATTTCATGAAACCAAATGTGTTGGTTAGGGGTACAGTCTTTAGTATTTTTTATTAGTTTCATATCAATTCAACAAATATTCCATGCTGGGAATGCTCTAGAAGGTCGCTCTCAGAATAAGCCAAAATTCAACAAGGTATGTCATTTTTGCTATAATTCCTTTTCCGAGAGGTTCCAAGTAGTGACACCTTTAGGAATCGCATAAAAAACACTGAATAAAAAATTGTGTATCGGGCCTACATATTTATTATCACTCTGCACAAAGTTAAGGATTACTTCCAAGTTAGGGTTGTTGACCAATCCAAAACTAGGCATGTGAGACCAAAGAAAAAGTTTGATGAAAAATGTTATTCTCTTGTTGTTGAAGTTAGGAAAGATTTGCGTAAATGCGGATCATATACACGTGTCTATTACGTAGATACAACCATGTTTGGATGATGAAGTTGATGAGGGCTTTTGGTTGAGGTACATTGCTGAGTACATGGTTGAGACAAGTAGAAGCTGATGATTTGCAACATACATGAGGTGTATAGTTGATGATGTTGGTACATACTGATGAGTAGCGCTGACACATCATTGGTACATGCTTGGTAAATGGTTGGATGCACTTTTATGGTACAAGTTTATTACAGTTTATTTCAGGCCGTGCTGGTGCATGGTTGATGCACCTTGTTTATGGTACGTGCTGAGGTACGTGCTTGATGCATGGTTCAGATGGCTGGTGTACAAGCCATGTGCTGTTATATCCTTCATAAAGTGTGACATTGGTTCAATAATTCTACTTCTACTTCGGGTGGTAGGACGGGCAAGGATAGGTGGTTAGGAAGCACCTCCGGGTTGTAACGGAGAAATTATAGGGGTTGTACTTCCCTTCCGGTTGTAGCCAGAATTGGGGTTGGAGCCCTCATGTTGTATCCCCAGAAGCTAGGGTTGGAGCTTCCTTCCAGTTGTAGCTGGAAAACAAAGGAAGTTAGTGCTCCCAATGAATGTAATTCTTCAAGACATATAAGAAAAAACATTTTGTGGTTTTCTCCCGATTTGGGTTTCCACATAAAACACTGGTGTACTCTGTATGTGTACGTTTGTTCATTTGTTCATTTCTTATTTACTCTGCAGTTATTGGATGATAATGCTTCATTGATATAACACTTGGATTATATGGTTAAAAAGGATTAAATTTCTCTATTACTGATTCACCCCCACTCTCAGTAATCCAACAATTTTTTCATTCAACAATTAAATTTTCAAAACTCTACCTTAGAAGTGTATGGATATATTTTTCATGTCAGCTTTGATACAACACATCTGAAGGAATTGAAAACACTTATTTTTTGTTCTTAATTTTTTTTCATGCCCCTCACACCAATTTATAATGTGTCCTTGAATGGATATGAAAAGTGAGTTGCACCCCACCATAAAATGAAAATTGAGACTCGAATTGATGAACCATAAATCATGTTGTACTTGTGACATTATATTTGAGCTAGGGGAACCACTCTTCCATGATTCCATGGCCCAAATTTTGTTTTATTGCATAATTCCTAGAACTAGGTTTTTGTTCAATAAGAGACAATGCAATTTTTGCATTGAAGGGTCCAATTTCAAAAACTCTACCCTTAGAGTGTGTGGATAGTATTCTCACATAAATCTTTCCCAAAACAACTTGTCAAAAGTTACAAAACTTAATTTTGCTTCTTGGTTTGTTTTTAATTCCATGGGACCAATTTTCCATGTGTCCTTGAGACACTTAGCCTAAATACAACCGAGGACACAAAATGAAAATTGTGCATTGGAAAGACATGTCATCAATTGTATCATTCCTATTTCAATGGGGTCATCCTCAATTTGAATCCATTAAGGTCAAACTTGTGTCCTCTCAATTTTCGACCCTTATATCCAAAGGTTGTAAGGTATTTTGACCTCAAAGTCACACATAAAAGAGTCATGCATAAAAGGCTTAAAGATATAAATTTTGATGCTAGAGTTATATATTAGAAGGTGTTTGGAAGAAAATAACTCTAAAAATATGTGACAAAATTGGACTAGTAACCTAGTGAATGAAGGGGGAAAGGAATGATATGTTCATAAATTCATTTTTTTAAGTTTCCATCATTAAGGGGTATGATTGTTAGGTATTGTGCATTCTTTGTTGATGAATCTTGTATTTCCCTAAACCCTAAAAAACTAGCTTCTTATTTCTTGTGTTATGATACTTTTATGATCCACACTCCATCCATCATGGGAATGATTTTTGTATATGGTGAGGAACACCTTAAAATTGAAATGATCCACAAGTTTGTACCAAAGGTATATGATAAGGTAACAAATTTGGGATCAATCCATTTTACATTCATCTTGTTTTATATATAACTGCATGTGAAAGCCATTAAATATAATGAAATTCCATCCATCCCATGATTAATTTACGTTTATGAGATTCTTGCATCCTATTACATCCTAAAATCAATTTCCATTTTAGGTACTCTAACCAACACCATTATACTAGGGAGGTGTGAGCCTTGAGAACTTTGTACTAATCATATAATGGACTCTCATCTTGATTATGATGGGAGATAGATCCTTTCTATTTTTCTGGTAAAGGTAACACTCCTTAGGGGTGAAAAATGAAGATAAGTATTTTTTTAGTGAATGAGAACATGCAATGGGGTTGTAATATGCCAAAGTTCCATATCTTTTTCTTCCAAATACATATGAAGATAAAATTTGGTGGGAGACCAAGTAGGTAAATCAATAGGACTATTTTCTTTGGCATCTTTAAAGCCCTTTTGTAAACATATTATCACCTTTTGTTTTATCCTTATCTTGGTATAGAAAAATAGGGCAATGTAGACTCAGAAAAGCACAAACCCCCAACAACCAATTACATAAAATATGTAGCATTCAAATATAATAAACCAAAATATCATGACAAGTGTCATCTCTCACTCGCCAAGGTAGGATACAATTTGGAGGCATGAAACATCTTTTGAGGTTTTTTTTTTTCATATTTACATTAAACAAAGAAGAGTTCCCTTCACGAGACAAGGGAATTTGCTATCCAACACCCTAAAGACTAATTCAAAGATCACCTTAGAGGGAAAAAACATCATGTTGATGGTTGTTTGGAGGATTTTATGGCATATTAAAAAGGAACATGCATCAAAGAAGAGAAAAACCCACTTAGGGAGGTTTATAATGCTTATTTTATGGTGATCAAAGAGTGAAACCCATTATGCGTGGAACGCGCTAGATCTGTTGAGGACACATCGGAGTAATATGTGGTTTAAGAAGAAATGATGCCCTATATTGAAAAGAACTTAACTTATATTACTTTGGTTTCTATTTGGGAAAGAAGAAGTTGCTAGAGGGAGATTCTTGAGAAGCACCCAACTTGAATAGGTCAAATTACTTATTTGGATGAATATTTATTATTATTTCTTAAAGGGAAAACTGGACCTAGAAAATACTTAATATTCTTCTATTGAAAAGGTGATTAAGATCAACTTTATAGAAAGAGGAATCCACCTCCTTTTGAAGGCATGGTTGGATATGTGGGAGATACCCTTTATTCCTGGTTGAATATATTTTGGAGGAATAAGTCAAGGGGGAGTTAATATGTGAGGTTTTCCATCTTTTTCTTTTTTTTTTGTTTTGTTTATGGAGTACTATGATTTATGAAATGATTTTTACTATTTTTTTTACTGGAATAATCTTTTTATAAGCGTACATGTACTCCAATAAGATGATATTAGGGATGAGGTGATAAATCTCCCTAATCCTTAATCCTTAATGAAACTTTGTATTTTATGTCATTTTTATTGTAATTCTAAATTGTATGTGACACACCATGGCCTTTTAATCTCATGATGAAATCAAATCCTAGAGATATGATGTATTGTTGGGTTGTTCATTCAATAAAATCTTATCTTACTTTGTTTAATTCATCTTCAATTTCATGTTATGGTTTTTCATTTATGGTTTAATGGTTGTATGTTATTTTGGTTGTAATTTCATGGTTATGATGGTGCATCTCGTATAAGGGCTCTCACTTATTCTTGCATAAACTAAAAACCTATTTTTAATTAATTATGGAACATTATTGTATGAATTAATTACTTTCAACATCATTCATCATCAACATCAAATTAACAAAAAATATAATAATAGTAGAATATTATTAAAAAATTGAACCACAAACAGTTCAATAT
>SNQJ01S0043930.1:45353-74247 GCA_010110895.2 Picea sitchensis | reverse complement strand
TATTCAAATATTTCCCATTTGTACTCTTTTTACAAAATGGCGCATAATGCCCAAGATAGATAATGGTACCCATGTTGAAGATACATACTAGGTCACTCATAGAACCTCACCACCATCACCATTACTAGGTGCATCGTCAATATGATCTTCCTCTTCTTTGAGCTGGAGTCTTCTTGCATGAAGGAGTGGTGAACCTTTCTCGAGTCTGGAAAGGAAACAACATTCATATAATTTGTTTTCCATGATTTTTTAAATTAAAAAACTTATAAATACAATTAAAATTCAATAGTATAAAACTAAGGACATATGAGAATGCTCGTATTGAGGGCATTTCTCTTTTCTATGACCCAAGCCTATCCACAAAATGCCTCCTTATAGTAGCTACAAGAATCAATTAATGAAAATTTCAAAATTCCTAAAATCAATTCCAAATAGGCCAAATAAGAATTCATCAACTATTGATCTCACCTAGAATACCTTAGGAAATGATAGAGATTGTCCTTCTTGGCTAGGATGTATGGTTATTAATTGAAAAAATTGATCTAAAGAAATGCTAGGTGATGCAATGGATATAGAAGCAACAATGGTAGGTGCAAAAACAGTAGATGCAACAATGGTAGGTGAAAAAGAAATAGATGCAACAATGGTAGGTACAACAATAGATGCAACATTGTCAGAGGAAACAAAGGGGGTTGTAGTAGTGTGGATGGGTTCAATGTGAGGTGAAATGATTGTAAGAATGTGTTTAATGTTTTTCTAGTGACCACATTTACCATTGTATATCCTATCATTATGATAGAGAATTGTGTATACATAACAAGGCTTTATTATAATATTATGCATATTATTCTTCATTAAATCAATAATTTATAAAGTGGTTTATCCCACATTAATAATGGGATATGATATCCTATCCCTCTAACTTAGTAATAAAGGTGAAGGAGGCTCAATTGTAATATATTTATGTGATTCTTGAGAGTTGTATGAATCCAATATGAACTTCATACATGAGTGTGCTATAACTACTATAATTGGGAGATTTATAAAGAGTATAAGTCCTTGCTTCCATGGATGTTTCCCCACCCTAGGGTTTTACCACACTTAAATCTATTGTCTCCGCTCTTTTTTGTTTGATCTACTTTTGTTGATTTCATGATTTCCATGGGAGTTTAGATACATTAGATACATGGTTATATGTTTAGGCATATGCTCCTAGTATTTAATGGTATCATATAAATTTACCTATATCTATTTCCTTGGATAAAATTATTCGTACTAAATTTATGTTTAACATCAAATATAAGTAGACCTTTATATCTACTAGTATAGCACCTTACATACAGTTTTTAATCCCTAATTTTCATGGATCTATAGATCACAAATTAAATCTTTACTACATGCGTGATTTCTTTAATTTCTAATATTTTTTACTAGATGTAACACTTCCATTGTATTTGGAGCATGCAAATTAACTAAGATTGATTATTATTTCAACAAAATCAACCTTTGTTTCTTCCATATCTATTTAAAAGTATGTAAATACTTGGAATCATTTTTGCAAGTTTATAACCTAAATTTTCGGAGTAAAGTTTTATTTTTATTTTATTTATATAATAATATATATTATATAAATCCATATATATATATATATATATAAAACAATAAAACAAAGTCATTACCATTTAAGGATTTCACAATTTTTTAATTTTTTTAAATTAAAAAGGCTCTCGTCTCCCACATAGCTATACGATGTCCAGACATGGCCACATGTACGAACATCCCTCTCATGTCCCTTCATTAGTCATGTATAGATTTATCTTCTCTCATGAATCCAAGGCTGCCCCCTTATGCAACATGATCTTATTATCCTTAACAAGACCTTAATTCAGCTTAAGGTCTTTAAATAAATAATTATTGTCAAGTCAATTTTATCTTCAAGCATATCTACTAGATCTTAGAGTGTATGATCTTCTCTTCCAAATGAAATTGTGGTTGTAAAATTATATATATATATATATATATCTAAAAACATGGATTTATGTGGTTATCTTGAGTGGATTGTTTGGATTGTTGCACCATGTTTTTATTTCATATTGAAATAATTATTGCAAATTTTAGACTCAGATTCCATATTCATATTGTGTGCATAAATCATTTGCATTGCTCTACTTTCAAATTGTTTTTTCATATTGTGTGCATAAATCATTTGCATTGCTCTACTTTCAAATTGTTTTTTCATATTGTGTGCATAAATCATTTGCATTTTTCTACTTTTAAATTATTTGTTTGTGTTTGACTATGTTGTTGATGCATGATCTATCATTAGAAAAGGGAAACATTTTATTTGACTGGATTAGTGTAGTGGATTAATTTATATGCAGAAGGAACACCTACAATCCTTCCCTTTTCATATTGGTACCAACACATATATACATATAGAGAATTGATTCATACAATTCCACATTAAAATATTTTTAGTAGTTGTGACACATAATGGTTCAATTTCTTCCTAGTTATTGGGTAAGAGGCTTAATCACCAGACATTGTAAGTGCACAAATTTGAAAACTAGTTTAGACCATTTAAAAATGTTAATTGTTTTTTTTTTTAACTTAGCATGTGAGGATTTGCATATGGAAATAAAAGGTGTTTTTTTGTGATAATAAGATCTCACAATCCAGGTTCTCATTTGTAGTGTAATTTTTTTTTGTTAATTTTGGTTTTTAGTCTAACATACAATGGTGTAGGTATTTTTCTCTCAATTCTTCCTTTCAATATATCAAAATTTATAGTTTTTTCAAATAGTCATGCCTCGTCCTTGTGTTGAGAACTTCAAAACATCATAAATTTCTCATATTAACTAAGTTTTGAGGGATTTTTTTTTTGAAGTTGTGTAATTTTTCACACAGAATACAAATTTGTAGTCAAAGTTATGTAATTTTCATATTTCTATTAATGTTCTTCGGGAATCATGGGTTTTAGACAATAAGACCTAGGCCAGGGCCAGAGGCCCTTTCCTGGTCCTGACCTTTTCTACTGTCCCTCTAGATCATAAAAACCCTCTTTTCATTCTGGTGTCATCTTTTCCACATGTAAGTCTAGGGTTCCACATCGAGGGTCTACCCAAGGTTGTCAGTGCACTTACCAACATGATGGAGTACGAGGAGGACATAGAAGTGGACTATGACCTCGTCCTGTTAGGTGAAAGGGATTTCCACACACAAAAGGAGGCCATCAAGAACTGAAAACTCCTTGGTTCTCCCTCCTTAGAAGATCCAAAATATCTTTTAGGAATAGTTAGGAGTTAGGTTACTCGTGCAGAGAGATTACTCAAGAAAGCAAATAAACAAATGAAAGCTTTATGAAGTGACCCACTTTTATAAAGAGAAATGGGGATCACTTTTACAATGAAGTTACTTTATAAAAGAAAAACTGCATGTAAAATAAATAACTCTAAATAAAATATTAAAGCTACTTATAGTGATTCACTTTTATACTTGAAGTGAAATACACTTTACAATTTTATCATGAACTTTTTCAAAAAAAGTAACAAAAGAGAGACTTGAACTCAAGACCTCTTACTTAATAAAGAAACTTTTAACCAAATGGTATAGAAAAACATATTGTACTTTTTAGGAAGAGGATTGGGGGTGTTGTTGTTGTTGTGGAAGAAGGCCTTAAAGAGCATGATAAAAAAAACTATTTTCACACAAGAAAAAAAAAATTCTTCTCAATGACAACAAGGGTTAGATCTCGGTTAGCATACCCGGGAGATGCACCTTTTCCTATCTATTTCTGATTTGTTGAGATCGCACAGGTCATGAGGAAAAGGGAATACGCATATCTAAAAGAGTAGCAACCCGAAAATAAATAATACAAAACTGAAATAAAACCAAAATGATACTCTACAAAAAAATTTAAAATGTGTATTCAGGATTTATACCTTTGGATCTAACTAAAATGGTCGTATCTTGGGAAAATGGAAACCTTTTCGAGTGAAATGAAAAGTGTTCCTGACTGAAATGAGCACTCAAGATGCAATGGAACATTCCTCTCAGCCCAGAAATGTACGAAAATGACAGAAAATGGAGATGAGGAAACCGGCTTCATGATCTCGATCTACAACAGGAGCGAGTCTTCAAACATGCTCTGATACCATTTTCAACAACACAAGTATTTCAATAGAGGATGAAAAACTTCAGTAACCACTCACATAAATAGATCAAATATCAACACACCATTTTTTTCATGTGGTAAAACTTCTACGGGGAAACATCCACGGCCCCAACCAACACAGCCACTTGGAGCAGTTTATTAATGCAAAAGAAAAATATTACAGAGAGATTTTACAAGAGAGTTTCTCACAATCGATCATCGACAAGTGACCCTCCATGATCTTTAAATAGAGATAATGGACCAATCGAGTTTTACACTGTGGATCAATGGTCGTTAAGATCGGGGAGAATATGAACCATCAGATCACTCTATGTCGGGAACATATCATAACCGTCAGATTTCCTAACTACAAATGCATACTAATGCATACTAAAGAAACACACTCAGAAACACACTTTTACCTAATGACACATTAGACTAAGTAGATCTTAACTAACTCCTAAGTGTCTAAATATCCTAACAGAGTTCTCTCAACTCCTTCCATTCCATAGACCCTACCTATATTTCCCCCCAAAATTCATAGGTTCTAGTTTCTCCTATCTCTCCCTCCAGTTCTTTTCTTCCCCCTTTTTTCCTTAAGGGTCCAGTCCATCCTATTTTTATGCCCCCTTCAGACCCTCATGCCCTTTCCTCCCCTAGCTACACTCTCCCTCCTATCCCTTATTCCCTCCCCACCCCTATAGATATTTTTCTTGGACAGAACCCCCTTCCCTCTTCTGCAGGTGACTCCTCACTCGATTCTGACTCTAGTACAAAATCCCCCCCCTCGTACCCATGTGTTCTTTTGCTCCACCTTCCAAAAGATATGCTCTTCACTCCAAAACAAGACATAAGGAGGAGAGTCTTTCCAAAGGGGGTCTAGACCTAGAACCTCCCCATGCAAATACGTTAGGAAGTAATTCCAACCTCCTAAAGGCTTAGGAATGGGCCATCACTCAAATTTAAAAAAGAAAACAGGTTTCCATATCCAAGGCCCTTAGAGCGTGGACTGCCCTAAAACCCCCTTCTTGATTAATTTTCTTTCCTTAAATGCAAGAGATATTGGGGGCCCTAAAAAAATATTATCCCTCAAAAGACTGATCCTGAACCTTAAGCCAAATGTGATTATGATTCATGAGACAATGTGCCTTGGGGATAAATCTAGCGATATTCTATCTCCCTAACTCAAGAACTGGTCCTTTAACACTCTTGATTCCAAGGGTATGTCTTGGGGTTTAATTATAGGGAGGATCCCTAAATTCAAATATGTTTAGTATTCCTCATTCAAGTCAACAATTTATGTTAATTTAAAGTTTAAAGATCATGATTTCTCTTTTTCAACAATAAACATATATGGTCCTTACGCTAACAGGATTCTCTTGTAGGAAGAACTAAAATGTCCAGGTGAATTTTACAATCCCCTATCGGTGATAGGGGTGACTTGAATTTTTCCCTTTCCCTGCAATAGGTTTGGGGAGAAAACCCCAGGGTTGATGGACAAAAGGAATATTTTATTACCTTCTTGGATGACATGCGCCTAGTAGATTTGGAACCTCACAATTTAACCCCAAATTTGTCCAATTTGAAAGCAGATAAAGACGCTATTTCCAAAAACATAGATAATTTTTTGGTATCAGAAGGGCTCTTGGAAATGGGTTTTCAATTCAAAGCCTCTATTGGTGAAGGGGGAATTTCTGATCACCATTCTATTATCCTCAAGTGCATGATGGAAGGAGAGACTACTCTATCTCCCCTGAAAATGAGAAAATTCTGGATGGTTGAAGAGGAATTTTAAAATGTGGTCAATTCTGCTTGGAAAATACTTGACCTGGAATATCCATAGGATCTGATGAGTCAATTTGCATCGAATCTAGCCAGAGTGAAGAAGACAAATGTCATGTCCCCATTTTTGGATTCGCTTATTCGATAGTGGAAATGACTTATGTGGCTTGTCAGTGAAGAAAAAGGGAGTCAAATGGGATTATTTAATGTCACTTAATTAGGAGATGTTATGTATTTAAAGTGAAATTAAGGAAATAAAGTAACTTTAGATTAATAAGTTACTTAACCATTATTAAAAGTGACTTTTAATATTAAAGTGAAAGAAAAAGGGGTATAAGGGTCATATTTGATTTAGTAAAAATGAGTTATATTTGATATAGTCGAAAAGGGGAAAGTTCTAAAAGTCATATTTGATTTAGAAGAAAAAGGGGAAAGTTCTAGAAGGCAAGGAAGAAGGATAAAATGAGGGGTAGCACTTCATTTTTGATAATGTATTTGGATTACTCTATTTTGGAGTGCTCTTGGAACCATTGTTTCGTTAGGGTTTAGAAAAACCCATCCACTTTTTGTTTGGTTTCAGTGGTGCAATATCCACCCTAGATAGACAAGGAGGATCCACACTGGGTCTTCATTGGAGATTCAATTTGGGTTTGTTTCAATTTGAGGGAATATCGACTTGCGCAAGATATTTTCAGAACTTTTTAGAGGAGGATGTATTCAGATTTTGCATGTACCGGGGGGGTTTCGAGGAAACTGTGATAAGGACATCCTCACGGGTTGAGTATAGTGGATCCTACTAGGCCATGTTAGATGTAAAACCTTGTTTGGTGACGCCCTTTGTGATTTTATTTGCAGAGTTATTTAGCTATGGGAAACTGGATTACCGCAGTAGTTGTTTGAGGAGAATATCGTTGTCGCACCAGTGAGGGTTAGACAATCTGAGGGAGGAAACATCATATCTTGAGGATATTATGGCATTATCCTAGGTTTTGGATTGAGTTTGTAGTGCTTATTGCTGAAGTTGTTGTAGCAACCATTAGAGTCCTATTATTGTTGTGTACTAGATTCCATTCATAAAAAAATGCCACATATTTTCTCTTCTATTTCTGGTGTATTTAATTTTCATGCTATATGTTTGAAGAAATTCCTATAAATTAAATACATGCAAAGTGTTTGTAAAAAATAATCAATGAGTTTATATCACAAAAACAAGAGTAATGAAAAGTACTTGGAAAAGTCACATAACTATAAATAATACAATTACAATACCATTGGACATCAAATATAATATCCTAGCCTATTAAGTATTGGGGACATTATAGTGGTATCTGATCTGGTGATTTTGCTAGCCTGTGACTACATAACACATATATGGGTTACAGAGAAGGGAGAAATCAACAATGCATTCCATGGAAAACATAATAAAAACAATTTTGAAATTCACAGATAAAACTTGGAAAATTATTCAACAAGCCAAGAGGATGCTAGCGACAAAGAAGATCATGCCTCGATATCAGAAGTATATAACATTGAGGTAAGAGAACTGTGCACTTTTTCCCTTTAAAATATTTTATACTTTATGGTATGGAAGTTGGCACAAGGATTTGGACGATGATTATTTTAAAGGGACAAGGAAGGAAGTGAAAAAGGATGAGCATGAAGAAAAGGTGGAGGAGCATGCATATATCCATGTAGACGATGTGTGCATAGAGGAAGACCATAAAATATCCCATGATACATCATCAAAACTGACCAAAGAGGTCGATGAAACTAGTATGCTCGATGGAGAAGATGAGGCTACAACATCTTGTCCTACTTTTGATAACTATGATAATATGTTCCAATCGGTGGATGTTAAGGATTCAACATCTCTCCCTATGTATGAAGCAGATGATGAGGATGTTTCAAGAGAGAATTCAACACCTCATCCTATTTATGACATGTATGATGATGTAGGCATGATTGTACAAGAATATGAGAAAGAGTGGGAGCTATGTATGGATGAAAATGAAGGGGGTGATTTAGGGGATGAGAGCATATCAAAAAACATGTATGAGGAAGATAGTTCACATTGCATGCCATCATATAATGACTCAATTGATCCCTTGTGTGACATGCCACACCATGTTGATGAAATAACATTGCAATATTTAGAGAACCAACTATTGGTCACAGAGGAACAAATTGTGCAGGTGTTGACGAGGGTAGATGATGATCATAAATTTATTGAAGACCTTATGTGGAAAACAAAAATGGAGGAGAGGAAAAGGGGAATTGTAGATGGAATCACTAGTACCCAATTGCGCATCATCAAATAGGAACTAGAGAGGATCAAATATGATTATTTGTAGTTGTTTGTGGATCCTTGCTCTTAAGTTCACTGAAGACAAGGAAAGGGAGATTGATGAGATTTGTTACCAACTTAGTTTGGCACACTCTTCACCATTGACAGCAACAAATAATCCATCATCTTTGGAAGAAGTGACACATGAGGGAATGAGTGGCATTCATGATCTGAGGGAGGATCCTCTTGTCATGATTCTGCGCGAGGAACATTCAAAGTTATGGGTGTTGGAGGAGAGGTTTTACATAGAGAGTTTTTATTGCGTGCTTGTTCTACACTGCAGGGGTCATGATTTGTTCCTTTTGGCTCAAGGCTTAGCTACAGAGGAGGTAGTTGAGAAAATTCCTTGTGGACCAACAACAAGTAAGTACATGCACTAGTTGATTGGAAGATTGAATATAGGACAATGGTGGATACATCACTCTGAGATCTAGGTTCAGTTGATATAGTGGCACATATAGGATATAGGGTGGTACATGATGATATAGTAGTATGCAGTAGTATACATTACTATGCAATGGTGTATGATGGTGTACAATGGTTTTCTGGGATGTTTCACCTGGGACTACCTCCAGATAGAGACTTCATACATGTCGTTGAGTTTGGTTCACCTAGGATCGATGAGTGGATGGACGAGCTTCATGGAGAGGAATATTCCTTGGATATTTATCTTCGATTGGGATATCATCAGAGTAGGTATGGAGAGCAGAATACCAACAAGATTTATCTCAGATGTTACCTTGAGTTCTTGGTCATGTCTTTGGGGTTGACCAATGCACCTTAGGCATTCTATTCTTGCAAGCAGTGGCCATGGAATCTAGTACTACTTTTTGATGCCAATGGTATATTTAGCAAGACATGGAGGGTTCACATGAGTTAGTTGGGCGAGGGAGGCAGGATTATAGCCATGTCAAAGATGTCTCATTTGGGATATGAACAAAAGGAGATTCAGATTGTAATGGATCAGTTCACAAATATTGCAGCTGATAGAGTGGTGGATGGCACTATCCACTACGTAGGTCACATAGATGTAGTATCTGAGTCCACACTTAGGGATAATATTATGAGGGTTGCACATGATTCAACTTTTTAAGTGAATTCTCGATACTCGTATGAGTATGGGGCACCATAGGTGATAGGACTATTTTCCAAGAAGGTGTTTAGACTCCACGGATTGCTTGACCACATTGATGATGATTGAGATAACATATTTCCCGGTGCAGTTTGGCAGGAACCAAACAAATTAAAAGGCACAAAGTTGAATCCTAGTACGTGGTTTCCACCAGATGATGACATACGAGTGATTTGGCTCATTTTTACTTCGAAGGTTACCAATATGGCACAACAATAACTAGCAAGTATTAGGAGTTGTGTACTTCCAATTTGGTGGTGGGATCCAAGAATTCATCTAAGTGATAGATTGATTCAAATGAGGATGATGATCGACGAAGCCATGGAAGTGAATGGTATTCTTTAGTTTTGGGGTGTCAGTAGAGGGGAGGTCAAGACTTATTCTATATGGCACGAAAAACTCGAGGCCGATCGTGGATTTGTAGGGTTAGATTTCACTAAAACACCTTCATAGGGGAGGATCCAAGATAATGGTTTCAGTCCCTTCAGGGAGTTCATCTTGGAGTTGTGGGAGAGGAGGATGTAGAATGGGTGTGTTGGTCTAACAATGATTATCAGAGTTTCACAACACCAACATGGTGATTCCTTTCTAGGATTAGTTTTGGACCGTGGGAATACATTGTTTGATAGTTCAACTACTATTAGAGAGGAGAGCACTAGTTTTGAACTTTCAAAGTTTTCATTTAGAAGGCTTGGGAGTGGTTGCTTGGAGGAGTTGATCGAGTTTATGTAGCTTATGATTTCCTAGATTACCAGGTGTAGTAAGGTGGATTCATGTGTTAGCACCTTACAGATCAATGTTATGATTAGAGGGTGCTTCACATCATACATACTAGTTTAGGATCTTGGTGACTTTACCACCTACAAGATTATTATGTTCACATGGAGAGACTTTGAGGATGATGTGTTGGGATATTGGACGAATGATTCTCAGACAATTGCAGTAGGTTGGGGGTCCTAGAGTATTAATGATTCCCCCTTATATACTTGGAGACTAGGTGCCCTATCAGTTTGTGACCACATGGATTTCTCTTGGATGTCTTATTTCAAAGTTGGATTGGGTAACTCCACTAAGATTCACTGGCAGGATAGGAACCTCGATAGTGGGGAAAATCCATGAGGCATTACAACTTATGGATGTAGGAGTGGAGGATGACGTCTACGCGGGAGGGTCAAATACTTATGACTTGACTGGAACAACATGATGAGTCCTTTATGCTATGGGACCCTAGAATTCTTTAGGTTGATAGTTTGGAAGATGGTACAGATAGGAGGGATAGTTTTTACTTTAAGGAGATTATTCATATGGTGTAGTGGATCAGTTTCCTAAGGGGGATATTTTATGAAGAGTGTATTGAGTCTTCACAATATCTGATTTCTCTACTAATAGGTGGCCTTAAGGAAGCCCCTGATGTTAGCACATTACAGGAAAATACTGCGGGTGGTAGGTGCTCCACATATTTTAGAATGGTTTGGGGCCCATGGATCATCATTAGTTTTAGTTGGGTTCAACTTGATGCTCCTATGGGTGTGATGGAATTTCTTAAGGACAAAAAATCTTTGGTAAGGGAGGATTTGTCATGTCCCCATTTTTGGATTCCCTTGTTTGATAGTGGAAATGACTTGTGTGGCTTTCCAGTGAAGAAAAAGGGAGTCAAAAGTGGTTATTTAGTGTCACTTAATTAGGAGATGTTATGTATTTATAGTGACATTAAGGAAATAAAGTAACTTTATATTAATAAGTTACTTAACCATTATTACAAGTGACTTTTAATATTAAAGTGAAAGAAAAAGAGGGAGAAGGGTCATATTTGATTTAGTCAAAAGGAGTTATATTTGATCTAGTCAAAAAGGGGAAAATTATAGAAGTCATATTTGATTTAGTCAAAAAAGGGGAAAGTTATAGAAGGTAGGGAAGAAGGATAAAAGGAGGGGTAGCACTTCACTTTGGATCATGTATTTGTATTAATCTCTTTGGGACTTCTCTTGAAGCCACTATTATTTCGGGGTTTAGAAAAACCATTCCACTTTTGGTTTGGTTTTGATGGTGCAATATCCACCCTAGATAGACAAGGAGGAGGATCCACACTGGGTCTTCATTTGAGCTTCAATTTTGGCTTGTTTAAGTTTGAGGGAATATCGGTTTGCGTAGGATATTTGTGAAACTTTTCAGAGGAAGCTGTATTCAGATTTGTAGGTACCAGGAGGGTTTCGAGGATATCGTGATAAGGGAAATCTATGTGGGTTGAGTATAGGGGGTCCCACGAGGCCTTGTCAAACATCCATCCTTGTACCACGACGCCCTTTGTGATCTGAGTTGCAGAGATATTTATGTACAGGTGAACACATTATTGTAGTAGTTGTTTAAGGAGTATATAATTGCCGCACTAGCAAGGGTTTGACGGTCCGAGTGAAGACACATCATCTCTTGAGGAGACTATGGAATTATCCCAAGTTTTGGATTGAGTTTGTAGTGTGTATTTCTGAAGTTGTTGTTGCAGCCATTAGATTCCTATTATTTCAGTCTACCAGATTCCATTCAGAATAAAATTCCACAGATTGGATTCTCTATTTCTGGTGTATTTAATTTACATGTTATATGTTTCAAGAAATTCCTATAAATGAAATACACACAATTTTTTTGTCAAAAATAGTCAATTAGTTTATATTACAAAAACAAGAGTAATGCAAAGTACTTGGAAAAGTCGCATAACCATAAACAATACAACTACAATACCATTCAAAATAAAATATAATATCCTAGGCTATTAAGTATTGGGGACATTGCAACAACCAAAAAATTGTTGCATTCATGGAGGGAGAGAATTCAAAGAATCTTAATAGAAATCGAAGGGAATCTTTCTAAGGTCATTAATCCCATATATGAAGGAATTTCTAGCCCAAGATTCTTAGGGGAATTAAAATCTTTGGAAGCATAAATAAATATATGTTTGGAGAAGGAAGAACAAGAGTGGAGGCTTAAAAGCATAGTACTCTCGATGGAAGCTAGAGACAAAAACACCAAATACTTCCATCAGTATGAAAACTATAGAAGGAATATGAACACAATATGGGAAATCAAGGACCATGAAGGGAGAATGGTAAGCTCCTTTCAAGATAAATCTAAGGTAGGGGAAGAATTTTTTGAGACACTCTTCAAAGCTCCAACATGATGTCCTGTCCAATACATCCTTAGAGTTATGGAAAAATTCCCAATAGTAGTGACAAAATAAATGAATCAAATACTAGAGAAAGAAGTTTCCCATGCAAAGATCTCAGTTTCCCTCTCCTCAATGTACAACAGAAAAATCCTGGGTCCGAATGGATTCACCATTGAATTTTCAAATACTTCTATGACTTTATCAAGGATTACCTACTAATGATGATAAAGGAATCTCAGAGGAGTGGACAAGTGATTGAGTCCTTTAACTCAACCTTCCTCTACCTACTCCTAAAAAACAATATGGGGAGTCTTTTGATGATTACAAACCCATATCCTATTGCAATGTGGTTTATAAGATAATTTACAAAATCATTGTGATGCAATTGAAGCCTTTTTTGACATAAGTTATTTGGGAGGAACATTTGGATCTCTTCAGAATCGTGAAATCCATGATGCAGTAGTCATTGCACAAGAGGTCCTTCATTCGGTAAAAAAGAAAAATCCGAAAGAAACCATTTTAAAGCTAGGCCTGTCAAAATATTATGACAGAGTGGATTGGACTTTCCTTCGACTAGTTCTAATCTAGATGGGAATGAGTTTGAAAATGGTGAATTGGATTATGGGATGCTTCCAAAATGCTTCCTTTTCCATCCTTATTCATGGATTTCGATCTTGTTTTTTTAAAGCTTCTCGGGGAATATGATAGGGATGTCCCTTATTCCTGTTTCTTTTTTTAACTATTGCAGAAGAATTAATTAAACTCATGAAAGAATCGAGATCCTCCAGGCTGATGAGAGGAGTGATGGTGTCATAAAGGGAGGAAATATCCCATTTATTTTTATCCGCTGAAATTTTCTTTAGTGTATGGGGGTCCCATAGAGATTTGAGGGAACTAAAGAATGTGCTAGATGTATTTTGCAAGGAAACATGAATGGTTTTAAACCTAGGAAAATCATTCCTACTTATAAACAAATGTTCGACCGAGGAGTTAGGAATTTTAGTGAACATCATTCCAGCACCTAGAAAGAATCTGGATGAGCGTTTTAAATATTTTGGGTTCTTTTATCACTCCAGGAAACTCTCCTAGGCTGTATCTCAGAGATGCCTGGTAACTTAACCTTTTTGTAATTATTTTCTCAATAATGAATGTGGGTTTGGATCAAGATGAATATATAATTCACTAGATTGTATCTTCAAGACAGTCTAGCTATATTCATGCAGTACAAGGCCTTCAAGAGCTATTATCAGATAGGTTTGTAGATTAAATGGATAAGAAAACCAATCAATTAACTAGAACATACATAACAATATATATGATGGGTCAACAAACTAGCAAATGATGCTTATGATTATTTCTTAACAATCAAAGGTAAGATGACAGTTACCATGGAACCTTTAAACATATACAAAGAAATGATTTCAACTCATAGGCATAGAAAAAGATAAGGAGAGTCTGATAATAAAAATGAAGGAAGCTTGTAGGCTTAATATATTAAAGAAAGTGTCTTTATCACAATAACAGTGGATTACATAACTCAAAATCGAACCATTTGTTCATCAAATGTTMTGGGCTTTATAGCCTTTACAAAATATTTCTAGATCCAAGAAAACTGGATCAAATATACTAAATATGGAAAGTCAAAACAAAAACATGAAAATAGGAAAAGATCCTATTTATGTGGTCAACCTTTATCTGGATAGTCTTCATGTATTCGACAGCTGCAACAGATCTCCATAGACTGTGGGATAAGTCAAGAATGCCACCTTGGAAAACAAGTCATTCTTCTGTCATTAATATGCAACAAACTTTATCTCTTTTACCTTGCAGGCACCTCCAAAACTAGGACAACACATTGAAACAAAACCTCTTAATAATAACCTTAAATTATAAATCATCCTCGTGCCCTTTAGGATGATAAAACTTGGATCTGTGCAAAAAGAGTGCCATTCTCCCCTTCTCTGTGCTTTCGGTGGCTAGGAGAGGAAAAATTCGAGCCTATTAGCTACCGAAAGCTCAACTTTCGGTGGCTAAGAACAACTGTGAAAGCCCGCCTAAGCCATCGAAAAGTCTGCTTTATAATTGTTCATAAAATTGCATTTTCTTTCAATATTTTCCTTATCAAAACAAACCTCTTACATGTTCCAAGTGTTTCTTCAAAAGAAATAAGAAACCACAGTCCTTTTGCAAACAACAATAGATGATGTAATAACAATCATCAACAAGGACTATGGCTGAGAAAAAAGGGATACCATCTATTGTATATGGAGAAAATATAGTCGACTCTGGTGCTTCTACAGATTGGAATGCTGCCCAATAACTGTCATCATCTACTTGAGAATATGACCTATCAATATTCAATTCTTATAAGGTCAAACAGATTTATTAAGGCATCATCCTTCTGAAAGAAGCTATAGAAGTAGAGTACATAGGCTGTGATGAAATCTTACGATCTGGAATAATTATTTTTTCAGAACTCTTTGATACTCGATGTGATTTTCCATGATCTTTTGATGAAGGGATTTTATATTTCTGCTAATGCTCAGTGGCATTTCTCCTATTAAAAGTATCACTGACTTTATTTCCATGATCCATGCTTTAGATGAAGACTCTGGAAGCTATGTATCCAAATACTCATGCATATCTAAACTCCTACATTCTTTCTGTGCACCTTTCAAGTATGAACTGTTGTGTATATGAAACATTTAACAACATCTGCCACTTGCTTGTAGGCAGGAACTGCAAAAGCTCCTTTGTATATTGCACCCAACTACCCAATACTAGAAGCAGTGAAAGATTGAAGTTCATTGCTATGCAACTTGAACAATATCCATTTGTGTTATCATTTAATGCCCGGGTAATGGCTCTTTCAATTCTAACCTCACATGATCCACGTGACTTTCTAGTGGAATTAATGCCTAGTGAATACCTTTGTTGAATGCCTCCATGATATTCAACACCCTGGTATTAGGATTGATGGTCTATAGGCTAAGTCCTTCCAAAGAGTTCCCAATTATAACAGAGACTGGAACTTCGTCAATATGGAGGAGAATATCCAACATACTGATCATGCCAATATATTGTTTCCTGACAGAGTCGATGAGCTTGTCGGATTCTAATACCATGGAATCCCCTGCTCCTAACCATTACCCAGGCGGGGATGTCACTGGTAGCACCATTACTAAACCTGTAAACAATCAAAACTTTTCTTGACATATTATAAACCATCGCCCGAAATATTTGTTATGATTTGGAAAAAATAGACAGAACCCCAGAGCCGAGGCACTTGAAATTGGATACTCAGAAGATGGCATTTTATTATAACATTTGTATTCTCATATGCATCCATTTGGCTTCTGCATCGTGGGCCCTAGCAACTTCCTCTGCCATAAAGAGCTTCAAATAATTTGGGACTCTGCATGTATACCCGTACAGGCCGTCTTTAAGTTTTGAAACCTTCTGGCATCTACAATTTTGAATGGGCGAACTCGACCCTGCTGAAAACCCTATGAAGTTACCATGTTGTCGATTTATTCAATGACTCAACAATTCGGCATATGATATTATGGTGCCATCGATTTCCATAATTTTGGCAAACAACACGATCTTCTTTTGCCTTTGACATCTGCATAACATCTAGATCCTCGTAATCCAATTTTGAAAGGATAAATAACTTTCATCCTGCAAATCAAACACCTGGCAGATAATTCAATTTGATGAACTGTAGTGAGACACCGGCTAGGCATTTGCGCTTGTATGTGTTGATTTTTTTGACTTGGCATAAGTCCCTGGATGGTAATAATGACTTGTTGTTCACTCTCTTGATATGTAAAAGAGAATTCCTTGATCCCTGATATTGAAGGGATTCTTCCTCATGACTTGGCACTCAGTTTGCCATGTGGGACAACTCCACAACAACACTAGACCAAAACGATGTCCAAATGATTGGTATCAAACTCAACAATGTGATGGTTTTTGAGATTTTAATGTGATATTAACCTTAGACTTAGCATGAGAGTTAGGCTCAGAGTTTGACTCAGCACTGGGATTATATGTCGACTTGAAGTTTAGCCTGACTTGAAATGCATAACTCATGGCTTGGGCTATGTCCACCCCTCCCAACTTTGTAAGAAGTTAATAAACCTGAGAGGCCTGTAGACTCGGCTTATGTGTATAGCTAATGTGTCAACATATAGATCAATTCATAACTTGACTCGTGGCTTGACTTATAGCTTGTGGCTTGACTCATAACTTGATTAGTGACATTCAATCTTTAATTATAAAGTCATAAGAACCGAGGGGCTAGAATATAGGTTTGGTGGCATGTGTACATGAGCTAGGGATTTGTCTTAAGTTTAGAATCACCAGAGCACCCACCACTTCATATTTTATTTTATTTTATTTTAATAATAGTAACAATTTCAAGTTTAAGGAAGCATAAAACTAGGGTTTAGGCAGTACTAACAATGTGTGTTTATGAAATGCAGGTTAAAGATAAAGTCACAAGAGTCCAAAGAAAACATGTTTGGTGATGACCTAATGGGGAATTTGAAGATATGACCAATGACAAATGGCAAAAAAAAAATTACAATTTTAGCATGAATAAAAAAATGCCTCAAAATTTTCAATGTCATTTGAGGAGATAACAGGTTCTTTGTAAAACCTAATTTTTAGAGACATGTGAACTAGGATGGATTTTAAGGAATATAAAAGCGAGGAACACAATTTGGGTCAACATGATACTCTCAACAGGGGGTAGACTTGTCCTCCTAAAGGAAGTGTTTGAAAGCATCCCAGTCTACTGAAACTCAATTGATGTTATTCCCAAATGGATATTAAACAATATCTGAAATATAATATTCCAATATATTTGGTCGGGACATAATAAATTGGGACGGTTCTCTCTAGCCAAGTGATCAATGTTATCTCATCAAAAAGAGCTATGGGGATGGGGCCTCAAGGAAATTATTTCCTTTGTCAACAAACTGGAAGGGAGAAATATTTGGAGGATGAACCAAGGAAATTCTCTTTGGTATCAGGTATGAGTTCCAAACAATTTGAAAACCTATCAATGGTTGACTATTTTCAAGTCCCATTGAAATATTCCAAGGGATCTATTGTTTGGAAGGTGATCGTAGAAGCCTTTCCATTGGTAGGAGCTTGGGACACTTGGAAAGTAAAAAATGGGAACAACATAAGATTGGGAGAATATATTTGGCTGGGAGCAGGGAACTCCTTTATGCTTTCAAATTATTTAATTTGTATATTAAGAGACAAAGATATATGCATTCTAGCAGATGCATGTAAAGGTATCCTGGAATTCAGGGGATGGAGTGGCTAGATCTTTTCAACGGAATTGGGCCTAGAAAGAAACCTAGTCAAGGAATGGGATGGATACATAGGTAAACTTTGTGCAAAATTCATCTCCTTAGAAGAGAACAATGACAACTCCCTGTCTTGGTACAAAAAAATGAAAAATGAAACCTTTACGACAAAACTAGGATATAAAGCCTGGTAGGAGGGAAGATTTTTAGGACCCAAGAAGTGGTGGTGGGTTTTGATTTGGAAAATAAAAGAAATACCAATATGAAAAATAACTCTATGGATTTCCCTTAACAATAAGATCTTGACGTGGGCCAATATTTTAAAAAGGGGTTGGTGTGGGCCCAACTTATGTTATTTATGTAAAAATGATTCAGAATCTATCACTCACTTATTCATTTCTTGTCCATATGTAGTCTAGGTGATGAAGTAGGTGAAGGACAATTTGAAAGACAAATCTGCTTGGAATAAGGACAAACTGGAGGATTGTTTCAAGGAAAGGATCCAATATAGATCGATTAAGCTTTATGAAGGTCTCCCAGTTTACTTGTCTCCAACAGATGGTGGGCATGGAACATATACATTTTTAAAAGAAATCTAGTCTCGCCAGAAGTAACAACAACTATAACTCTAAACCAAGCTTCATATTTTAAAGACACCGGGAAGGAGAAAAATCCATGGGTACCGGTAATTCCCTCTATTGATTATGAAATTCCTTGGGGATTTTTTTGATGGAGAAATTCAAGTACATCCCCCTATATGTGGATTTGGGGTAGTATTGTGTTGGACCTGCTTGACTACGAGAGGGTTGAACAATGTAGGTCTCTTTTCCCAAAACTTCCCTCTTACACAAACTCATTAGTTAGCAATCACAATTAACTCATTACTCATTACTCGTCATTTTGTAGGGTTAATTAGAATACATATAACCAACATATATCAACAATATATCATCAACAAATCATCGCCACAAAGAACTGCAGATGTATGCAAAATTTTCTTTTTACTTCTGAGACTCCTGGGGTTTTAGCAACAAGCTGGATGAAGGTACAACTCTACAAGAGAACTAGATATATATAATGCAAGACTCAACTTACACCCTCAACACCAAGCGATGTAGAGGCAACAATCCTCAATAGATATCAATCATCCGCAGTGCCACGACCTGTCGATTAGAACTAACAGTGTGTATACCTACTAGTAGTACAATAGGTGTGTATGCATCAGTCTATACTACAACCCATTATACCTTTTGAGATATTAGGGTTTATCCCTTTCATCACATGCTCAGATCCTATGCAACTGCCAAGCACGTTCTATCTTCCATTGTCCAAACTTATCCACATCTAGTCATAACACATCCAAGCCCTCCAGCCCAGCCAGCTCATTCTTCTCAACCATACATTATGAATGATACTCAAACATGTGTAAAAAAAAATATACTATAACCATCATATCAGTCTTGAATCCTTAAGAATGTTGCTCACTCCATCCATTAGCATAAAACCACATCACAACAACCATACCAAAAATTCCTTAATAATTCACCACACAACAAACAAGGTATCCATCAAGACTTGATGAAATGTAACCATACTAAGTCTTTGTGGCCGGTCTGAGACCCATAGAGAAGATCGGAACTGGCAGTCTACAAGATCTTGTCATCATCTCACCTCCGATGTGACGGCTTTATCCAGCATGCGTGCCCTATCTTACATTACAACCCGTGTTATGCACCACATCCCACTACACCTGGCGTATACCTGGAAACTAGGGGTTGTAACTCTGAGGACTTTGTGATGGTGCCGAGACATTGCCAAAATTTATGCGTCCATGAGATCCTCCGCTCTCTCCTTTAGTATAGATCTTCAATCATGTTCAAGGAGATACACACAAAATATATCTAGGAAATACTCCCAAAATTTCCTTTCCTGAGAGACCCTTTCATCTAATTTATACTCTTCATATTCTAGGTCCCTTAGCCTAATTTCTCTTTTAGGGTTAACCACTTTCCATAAATGAAGGTCCTCATTGCTATCATTTAAATATTCCTTCTTGATTTTGTCACCTCACTTTGTAATTTAAATAATCCTTCTTGATTTTGTCACTTCTTTTTATTATTTAAATATTCCTCATTGACTTTCCACTTTTCTTTACCATTCCTCCTTGACTTTGTCACTTTACTTTATCATTTAAATACTAATTTCTTCTTTGCAAGATCTTTGACTTCTTTGACCTTTTGGGGCTTCAAGCCAACATATGAGGGTCCTCCAAATTCGTAAGGCCATAGCTCTCAAACAGTGAGGAGTTATGTGACATTCCACATACCACCAGAAATGGCATGACAAACACTATCCATCTAGGATAGTTTCACCAACATATTCATTGATATTCATCTCATTATTCCACAATCAAGCATGAGTTCTCCAACCTTACTTCTAGGATAAATCAACCATAAAGCGTCTTCCCATGAGGGATTTCACCAGAAGGGGACCACTTTGGAGTTCATCCATTTGTGCACCTTATGAACCATGATAAGACAATCAATCCAACTTCATCTATGCATCATGTATCAATGAAAACTCATTGATCCATCTTCATCATATCAATGACAAATCATTGATCCATCTTCATCTATGCATTCTCTTCTAGGACAATACATATTACATTTGACATCAATCATCAATCAATCAATCCTTTGACATCAATCAATCACTTGACATCAATCAATGAAATCAATCAATCAAACGATTGGCATCAATGACAACCTGATCCAACAATCTCCGCCTTTGGCATTGATGGCAATACAAACATTGATGTCAACACCAATCATTCATGTCAACATGTAGACAAGGCATGCTCTACATCAATAGTCATCAATCATATCAATGTGACTATCTCTCCCCAACACCAATGACTATCTCTCCCCATTACTAAACATCAATCACATCAATGTGACTATCTTCCCCCCTTTGACATCAATGGAAAAGGGCCATTTTCCCCTTGGGGTTTCTCCCCCTGCTTGAACTCTCCTTGGGGTTACTCCCCCTGTCTGAATTCCTTTGACTTTCCTTTGAATAATCTCTCCCCTTTTGAACAAGGTGTTGACACTCAAAACTAAAATGGGTTGCAGCAAATCAATCCCGAGGCAACCTCGAACCACTTTGGATTGGAAGCTGCCCTCCCCCAACCCAAGAGGGATCTCTCGAACAATGTCACAATATGAATTTAAGTAACCGTGAAATGGTGGGCAGATTTATGGGTAAATGATGGTCTTGGATTTTTAGAGTTTGGGGGTTAAACCAGGGAAATGGTCCATTAGGCATGGAGTCAAATGAAAATCGAAGAAAGGAGATAATAGCAGTGATCAAATAACTTGCGGAAAGTGAGGCAAAGTAAGTCTATCTTTCAGCTCTTTGATTGTCATGATGTGGTAGCAGAAAAAGGAAAGGAAAGGCCAATGTAGCAGAGAATATACGTAGAATTCTGGAAGTGTAGACTGGTCTTACACTCGATGATAGCTGGTGTAGAGGAAAGACAACAAACAATTATAGAAAACCAACATTCATTCGCTATAGTAGTGGTCGTACTAAAGTATAACGAAGCACATCAGTTAGAAGAAAACAAAATTGTAATACAGTAGTGACAGAATAAGGAAGGAATAAACAATATGGTAATAACAATATCAACTGCGGGTAAGGAAAATATAATGAAGTCCAAACAGATTTAACACACCTGAAAAGAAGAAGAACATACTGAAAGAAATCGACCGTGATGAATCTCACAGTCACGAGTAAAAAAAATCATCTTTATTATTCAAATTTGGCTTACAAAATAACTCAGCATTACACAAGGAACCCCTCTTCATAAGAGGTTTTTCCCTAGTGCGCTCTCGCGCCCCCCTTTCTTTCTGCGCCCTCCTCCAACGATTATATTCATCAGTCGCACTCACAATACGTTATAAAAAGGAATGTGAAACGGTTTTCATTCTAGAACTGTGCGACTGCCAGATGCTCTACCGGCTTCTCGAACCGTTGTTAATCGCTTTGACAAGTGGACAGAATGATCCCTTTGATGCGTGGATGTCTTTGCTGCCGAGTGTCATCCAGTTTATAGTCACAGTCATTGCATCGTGCAAGAGAATCCAAGGGTTTAACGACAACCGAGCCATTTCCAGGCGTTAAAGAATCTGGTCCGAACGTTTGAGCTCTCATATAACACTCCGCATTTAATTCCTGAGTGCGAGCGTTGATAATAAGTGTCGCTGATGTCGTGATTCTCAATCACCATTTTCTCCTTCTCTTCGTATACATCCTCGTTCCACTTGGGCATCTTCGGTTCTTTTGGATGATAATACAACAATTCCAGTGTAACCACGTCCTCTGCTGGTCCTAAGTATGCATCAGATTTCTTAATAGACCTAAAAACTACATAGATTTCACACATGCTTGGGGGGTTAAGATCTCTGATCTTTTTGACATCCTTACTCGCTCCAGGGAGGCATGAAATGGGTACTCTTAGCTCCACATCGAAAGTGAAGGAAGTCGTCACCCGACGATCCCATGGACAGACGGTCTGATTTTTATCTAAAACCTTGTTGGAAGTGAAATTCTTCTCTTGTTGCCGGTGATGGCAGCCTTGGCATCCTCCAGAACTGTGCATGCAATGATTGAATATGGTCACCGGGTACCTAGTGAAGCCTTCAATTTCGTTGTTCCAAGATTACGTAAAGTAATGTTCTTCAAAGTAAGTTAATATATAAACAGAAAGAGCAGTGAAACACAACATGGAAGAGCCTCAATCTCTCTCATGAGGCATATCTCATTTCCCTTGAAAGATCAGCATTTTTAGTTTACTTTTGACCATCTCCATTTCGTTTGTGGGAACTTTTATATCCAGAGGCAGAACATGACATTCCTTCGTTTTTACTACACCTGCATGTCCATGGCTGTGACTGTTGAATGCCTCATTGGTTTTTCTTTTGTACGCATAAAACTGAGAGACAACCATGAAGAAGATAAGATTTAGAATGCCGAGAATACCCACAAACGCATAGTAGTAAATACGAGATGCATTTAGATTGTCCATGATCCAGCTAGTGTGGCCTTTTCGTCCACTTCCCGCTTCCATAAAGGCTTCTGCTATACCTCCCAGCAACAACTGAGGAATCAAAATGAATACGGTGAGGGGAGCTACTGCTTTTTCGTTTCCTTCAATTCCCTGTTCTTTCACAACACTAATCCGTTTCATGTCGGCTATGGAGGCCACTGCCATGGATAAAACCTGGATGGTCATGCCAATAGCAATCCTCTGTAGCATTGTTATTCCTCTGGGATTGCCCGTGAATCTTCTAAGTATCCTTACTAGAACTCTGTCATACAGTACAATGGATATCAACATTGACAACGTGCCGAATGATGCAAGGGAACCTACATGGATTTCAAAGTGAGGACCCATATGTCTGTTCAATGTCGTCACTTGTTTTATGAACAGTGTGGTGGCATGGACAGATATAGGGCTTGGCATGAACATGGCAACCCAAACTGGGAGCATTCTTGTCATAAGCTTTGTTTCTTCAACTTGAGTTACCGGGCACAACTTCCATCAACTGATTGATCCATCCATTGTTGCAACTTTGTCTACAAATCTTAATATTGGAGTATGAACAATGGGGAATCTGCCTTTAGCAACATACTCTTTAGGGTCCACTTCATGAAGTTCGCGAAGGTACTTTAACTCTCCAATTCCTAGCCGCTGCAACAATTACCTGCGCCATGCAACTGAATGGACTCCCCTTCTGTACTTTGTGTCTGTAATGTGGAGTGCCTATTAAGAAAATTTCTACAGATATGATCAATCCCATGGTAGCAATCATATACCCCGCAATGAATCCCACACGGTCCTGGATGTATATCAGAAAACTATTCGCCAACAGCCTTCCAGAAAACACAGTAAATATCCACCAATTGAAGAAGGAGGCCTTTTGAAGCTTCTCCTTGGGCTAAAATTCATCGAACTGATCTGCACCGATGGTGGAGATGTTGGGCTTTGTACCGCCAGCACTGAAAGAAATAACATACAACGCAAGGTAGAAAATCCCAATCTGAAGTTCTGAAGCTTTCTCACATGCGTTGGAGTCCAATTTACACTATGGTGGTCTCAGAGATGGCAATGAGACACTTAATGTCAAAAGTATCATTCCCTAAAATTTTTTGATTGGTAAGCACCTTGATTGAAGAAGTGTAAATAACCCGTTACTTATCTCGTAGTGACATGGCAATGGCATATAAAGCAACAAAATTTTTTCCAGCTGATGTATGGGCCGATACCTTCCAAGTTGTTCTCAGAGAGTTGCAGCAGCTGAAGAGAGGACATCCCTCCTAGTGCAAGAGGTAGGCTTCCAGGTAAGTCGCTCTTAAGAGCATTGTTCTGAAAAGAGAGTTTTTGCAGACTGGTGCAGTTAGAAAGTGCTCCAAATATGGGAGTGGAGTCGGCACTAACCCAATGATTCTGAGAAAGATAAAGTCTCTCAAGATGTCACAGCTTGTCAAATTCCTGAGGTATGCCTCCCGTTAAGACATTACTAGATAGTGAAAGCTTCAAAAGATGAGAGCAATTTCTGAAATTTGTTACAACATAGGCTCCATCTAGGGATGGTACTTTCCCGCAAAGTGCCAAGAACAGTAGACCAGGTGCCTTCATCCATTGGGCGACCTTATGCGAAAGCTGTAATTCTGAGTTCTCCTGCCAGTGAAATCACCATCGGAAACTTTTAATGGAGTCGCCTGAGCATGTGAAACCAATATTTGCCTATGACCGGCTGCTCAACCAGACCTTAGGACTATGACAATGTCGTTCTCCCAAGGATAGATATCAACTTCGAAATCCCCGACAACGACGACAAAATGTTGACACTCAGAACTGAAATGGGTTGCAACAAATCAATCCCGAGGAAACCTCAAACCACTTTGGATTGGAAGTTGCCCTCCCCCAACCTGAGAGGGATCTCTCGAACGATGTCACAATATGAATTTAAGTAAGCGTGAAATGGTGGGCAGATTTATGGGTAAATGATGTTCTTGGATTTTTAGAGTTTGGGGGTTAAACCAGGGAAATGGTCCATTGGGCATGGAGTCAAATGAAAATCGAAGAAAGGAGATAATAACAGTGATCAAATAACTTGCGGAAAGTGAGGCAAAGTAAGTCTATCTTTCAGCGCTTTGATTGTCATGATGTGGTAGCAGAAAAAGGAAAGGAAAGGCTGATGTAGCAGAGAATATATGCAGAATTCTGGAAGTGTAGACTGGTCTTACACCCGCTGATAGCTGGTGCAGAGGAAAGACAACAAACAATTACATAAAACCAACATTCATTCGCTATAGTAGTGGTCATACTAAATTATAACGAAGCACATCAGTTAGAAGAGAACGAAATTGTAATACAGTAGTGACGAAATAAGGAAGAAATAAACAATATGGTAATAACAATATCAACTGTGGGTAAGGAACATATAATGAAGTCCAAACAGATTTAACACAGCTGAAAAGAAGAAGAACATACTGAAAGAAATCGACCGTGATGAATCTCACAGTCACAAGTAAAAAAAATCATCTTTATTATTCAAATTCGACTTACAAAATAACTCAGCATTACACAAGGAACCCCTCTTCATAAGAGGTTTTTCCCCAGTGCGCTCTCGCGCCCCCCTTTCTTTCTGCGCCCTCCTCCAACGATTATATTCATTAGTCGCACTCATAATACGTTATAAAAAGGAATGTGAAACGGTTTGCATTCTGGAACTGTGTGACTGCCAGATGCTCTGTCGGCTTCTCGAACCGTTGTTAATCGCTTTGACAAGTGGACAGAATGATCCCTTTGATGCGTGGATGTCTTTGCTGCCGAGTGTCATCCAGTTTACATTCACATTCATTGCATTGTGCAAGAGAATCCAAGGGTTTAACGACAACCGAGCCATTTCCAGGCGTTAAAGAATATGGTTCGAACGTTTGAGCTCTCGTATAACACTTCGCATTTAATTCCTGAGTGCGAGCGTTGATAATAAGTGTTGTTGATGTCGTGCTTCTCAATCACCATTTGCTCCATCTCTTCATATGCACCCTCGTTCCACTTGGGCATCTTCAGTTCTTTCGGATGATAATACAACAATTCCAGTGTAACCACGTCCTCTGCTGGTCCTAAGTATGCATCAGATTTCTTAATAGACCTAAAAACTACATAGATTTCACACATGCTTGGGGGGTCAAGATCTCTGATCTTTTTGACATCCTTAATCGCTTTAGGGAGGCGTGAAATTGGTACTCTCAGCTCCACGTCGAAAGTGAAGGAAGTCGTCACCCGACGATCCCATGGACAGACGGTCTGATTTTTATCTAAAACCTTGTTGGAAGTGAAAATCTTCTCTTTCTTCCGGTGATGGCAGCCTTGGCATGCTCCAGAACTCTGCATGCAATGATTGAATCCGGTCACCGGGTACCCGGTGAAGCCTTCAATTTTGTTGTTCCAAGATTACGTAAAGTAATGTGCTTCAAAGTAAGTTAATATATAAACAAAAAGAGCAGTGAAACACAACATGGAAGAGCCTCAATCTCTCTCATGAGGCATATCTCATTTCCCTTGACAGATCAACATTTTTAGTTTACTTTTGACCATCTCCATTTCGTTTGCGGGAACTTTTATATCCAGAGGCAGAACATGACATTTCTCCATTTTTATTGCACCTGCATGTCCATGGCTGTGACTGTTGAATGCCTCGTTGGTTTTTCTTTTGTACGCATAAAACCGAGAGACAACTACGAAGAAGATAAGATTTAGAAAGCCGAGAATAGACACGAACGCATAGTAGTAAATACGAGATGCATTTAGATTGTCCAGGATCCAGCTAGTGTGGCCTTTTCATCCACTTCCCACTTCCATAAAGGATTCTGCTATACCTCCCAACAACAACTAAGCAATCAAAATGAATACGGTGAGGGGAGCTATTGCTTTTCCGTTTCCTTGAATTCCCTGTTCTTTCACAACACTAATTCGTTTCATGTCGGTTATGGAGGCCACTGCCATGGATAAAACCTGGATGGTCATGCCAATAGAAATCCTCTGTAGCATTGTTATTCCTCTGGGATTGCCCGTGAATCTTTTGAGTATCCTTACTAGAACTCTGTTATATAGTACAATGGATATCAGCATTGACAACACACCGAATGATGCAAGGGAACCTGCAGTGATTTCAAAGTGAGGACCCATATGTTTGTTCAGTGTCGTCGCTTGTTTTATGAACAGTGTGGTGGCATGGACAGATATAGTGCTTGGCATGAACATGGAAACCCAAACTGGGAGAATTCTTATCATAAGGTTCGTTTCTTCAACTTGAGTTACCAGGCACAGCTTCCATCGACTGATTGATCCATCCATTGTTGCAGCTTTGTCTACAAATCTTAATTTTGGAGTATGAGCAATGGGGAATCTTCCTTTAGCAACATACTCTTTAGGGTCCACTTCATGAAGTTCGCGAAGGTACTTTAACTCTCCAATTCCTAGCCGCTGCAGCAATTACCTGTGCCATGCAACTGAATGGACTCCCCTTTTGTACTTTGTGTCTGTAATGTGGAGTGCCTATTAAGAAAATTGCTACAAATATGATCAATCCCACGGTAGAAATCATATACCCCACAATGAATCCCACATGGTCTTGCATGTATATCAGAAAACTATCCGCCAACAGCCTTCCAGAAAACACAGTAAATATCCACCAATTGAAGAAGGAGGCCTTTTGAAGCTTCTCCTTGGGATCAAATTCATCGAACTGATCTGCACCGATGGTGGAGATGTTGGGATTTGTACCGCCAACAATGAAAGCAATAACGTACAATGCAAGGTAGAAAATGCCAATATGAAGTTCTAAAGATTTATCACATGAGTTGGAGTCCAATTTACACTCTGGTGGTCTTAGAGATGGCAATGAGACACTTAATGTCAAAAGTATCATTCCCTAAAAAAATTTGATTGGTAAGCGCCTTGACTGAATAAGTGTAAATAACCCGTTGCTTATCTCGTAATGACATGGAAATGGCATATAAAGCAACAACAGTTTTTCCAGCTGATGTATGGGCCGATACCTTCCAAGTTTTTCTTGGAGAGTTGCAACAGCTGAAGAGAGGACATCCTTCCTAGTGCAGAAGGTAGGCTTCCAGGTAAGTCGCTCTTAAGAGCATTGTTCCAAAAAGAGAGTTTTTGCAGATTGGTGCAGTTAGAAAGTGCTCCAAATATGGGAGTGGATTCGGCACTAACCCAACGATTCTGAGCAAGATAAAGTCTCTCAAGATGTCATAGCTTGTCAAATTCCTGAGGTATGCCTTCCGTTAAGACATTACTAGATAGTGAAAGCTTCAAAAGCTGAGAGAAATTTCTAAAATCTGTTACAACACAAGGTGTAGTGTCCCCAAGGCCGAACCCCGATGTAAACTATGAACTGAAAGAGATTGTAAATATGTGTTATAGGCTGGTGAGACAAGTTTTGTATAAGCCATTAGGATTATGTGTCTGATTAGGCTAGAGAGCCTAAGGGTTGAAGGCCAAGGGCCTGGATTTTGTATCTGTATGTATGCAACACTTCAATAAAATATAAACACCGCCAAGTGCAGACCGACCACAATGAAAGAGTGATGGGGGACTGAGCGTCCACAGAGTGGGCAAGGGATTAGGGGCTGGAAGGTGGGAAAAAGGGGTTGAGTGTTGAACCTAGGGGCTAAGCCTAGGGGGGGCTTGGGCCTGGAATAATATTTTAATATTATTTCCAAAAAGAGCCATGTGCATATTATTTTACCCTAAGTTCTTTGGAAGGACGAGTGACTTCCAAATGTGAAGGAATGAGCTTCATGGGTGACAAGTGTCAAACCATGTGCATGTAGTTAAAACTGCCAAAGCAAGCCGTGTTGGGGGTTCCGCTCCCATTCCTGTGAACGGCTGCGTAGGTTCCTTCTCAAT